>JANVCQ010048770.1:0-10903 GCA_025531925.1 Erythroxylum plowmanianum
CACCCTCGTGGGACACGGACTCGGATATCACCATCGATGTCGGGTTCGGGTCATACGGGAGTGGGGTGTTACAATTAGACCATTCATACTTCACTCCTTTCCATAACATTTAGTCAAAAGGGATGCTATCACTAAAAATCCTTTCACAAATTGATGATAATAACCCGCCAAACCCAGAAAACTTCTTACTTCTGTCATTTTCGTGGCAGTTTCTAATTAACAATTGCTTCAATCTTTCTAGAATCAACTCTAATCCCTTGAGAAGAGATGACATGTCCTAGAAAAGATGCTTCCTGATGCCAGAAATCACACTTACTCAGCTTAGCATACAAACGTTTTGCCCATAGGGTTTGTAATACAACCAGCAGATGCTCAACATGATCATGCTCATTCTTAGAATATACTAGGACATCATCTATAAACACCACTATAAGGGTCTATACACTCTATTCAACAAATCCATGAATGCAGTTAGAGTATTAGTTGACCCGAATGGCATTACCAAGAATTTGTAATGTCTATAACAGGTCCTGAATGCATTCTTTGGAACATCCACATCCTTTACCCAAAGTTAATAGTTTCCTGATCGCAGATCTATCTTGGAAAATTGTCCTGCATTTTTCAATTGATCAAACAGATCTTCTATCCTTGGTAACGGATTCTTATTCTTCACTATAACTTTATTCAATTTCCTGTAATCAATACACATCCAAAGAGTACTATTTTTCTTTTTAACAAACAAAACTGGTGCTCCCCAGGGTGAGACATTGGGTCAAATGAACTCCTTATCTAATAGCTCTTACAATTGCACCTTTAACTCCTTCAATTCAGTAGGAGCCATCCTGTACAGTGCTCTGGATATAGGAGCAGCGCCAGGCATAACTTCGATAGACAAGTCCACTTCCCTTTCAGGAGGGAGTTTGGGTAGCTCTTCAGGAAACACATTTGGGAATTCACTCACCACTGGAATATCTTGCAGTTTAACACCCTCTTTCTTGGAATCAATCACAAAAGCTAGATAAACTTCACATCCCTTTCTAAGGAACTTATGAGCTTGTATAGCAGATATCATACTAACCAGAGAACTAGTGTGAATGCCATATAATATTATTTCAGGTTGACTAGGCTTCCTAAGCACAACTGTCTTAGTACTACAGTCAACCACTGCCTGATGCTTAAACAACTAATCCATACCCAAAATCAAATCAAATTCATGAAAAAAATGATCTAATTAGATCCGCAACACACTCATTTCCTTATATCATAACAAGACAGTTCCTATAAACCTAATTAACTAACAAACTACTACCTAGAGGACTAGTCACATGAATGTCATTGTCTAACTAATCTACAGGCATCTTATTATCAGATATTTCTTTAACACAGATATAAGAATAAGTGGATCTAGGATTAATCAAAGCATGCATTTTAGAATTAAAGAGAGAAACAATACCCATAATAACCTTAAGTGCATCATGATCCTCACGAGCTTTCAAACCATAAGCTTGAGTTGGAGCATAAGGTATAGCAGGACGATCAATAGTTTCTGAATGAGTACTCAAATTAGGTCTAATATGACTAGATCCTTTATGCTCGTCCTCTATTTCTAGCAGGTGCATGAGAGGTTCCCTACTAGCTCGTGATGTCTGAGATTGTCTCATAGGGCAATTGGCTATCAAATGCTTAGTGCTACCACATCGGAAACATATACCCATAGCCTTTTAACAAGTACCCCAATAATGTATGGAACAATGAGGGAACTTCGGAGCACCAGAACCTTGGCCTACAGAGGAACCACTACCAGAACCAATCGATGAGGGAAGCTTTTGTTGCCTTCCCTAAGCTACAAATCTCTGAGTAAATTCTATTATAAAGGAAACACCTTCATAACTTTGCTTACCAGAGGACTGACCTCCTCTAGCAAAGCATCTTTACTAAGCCCTTTCTCTCTTCACCATCTCAACTTAATAGCCGCTTGCACCAACTGATGGTAACTCACTTGCTGCAACAGAGTGAATGCTGCCAGATGTTCTTTGATTGAGTCATTCAAACCATCCTCAAACTGATGACACCAGAACTCCTCAGTAAGTATAGGTTCAGGTGCATACTTGCTGAGTTAATTAAACTCCCTATCGTATATAGCAACAGACAAGTTTCTCTACTTTAGGTTTAGGAACTGCTTCCACTTCTTCTTTCTAAAAGCTTTCGTCATATACTTTGATTTAAACTCTTAGGAAAAGAAATCCCAACTCAGAAGCTCCGATAACTGAGGATTCCTCAAAACAAACTTCCACCACTTATAAGTTGCTCCCTGGAGAAGAGAAACAACATAGTGCACCATCTAATCTGGTGAATAACTAATTTTATTTATGTAACACCCCACTCTCGCAAGACATGTACCTGACATCTTGAGTGATATCTGAGTACGAATCCCACAAGAGCGGCATGTTAAAACAGTCAATAAATAAAACTCATTACTTTCAGTTTAAAATAACCTATAAAATGTGAAAAACGACAATCAATTTTGGCCCAATTTATTTGTAAACAATTTTAGTCACAAAAAAATTACAATCATTATTGAACTCCTTAAAGTTTCAGTAATCATTTTGGACCCATTACAAAAAAAATACTTGTAGTCATAATATCATTACATTTCAAAAACCATTTTTATATACATTGTACAACACTTAAGACTACACTTTTTAATACAACATAAAGAAATACATATGCAGGTGTAAAATGATTGTTGGACCCTAAAATTTTTTTCTTTAAGTTAAACATGATTTAAAATAATTTTGAGGTTTTGATAGATTTAATTTTTATAGTTATAATTATGTCAAAGTTAGTGAGATTTATTGAATGGGTAAATGGAATTAAAGTGTTAATGTAATAAGGATGTTCAGGGACATTTTTGGGAGATCACTTAAGCATAAAAGAACATAAGCTTATAAGGAAGGGTAAGATGGACTTTTTGGGCTCATTAAGGGTACAAATGGAAAAATAATTTGTTGTCTTGCTTGTTAAAAGAAGAAAAACGTGAATTGAGGGGAGGAAAGAGTGAAAAACGAAATTAAGAGAGAAGAAGAGAGGTTTTGGTGAAAGAAGAAAAGAAGAGAAATCAAGTTTGTTAAGGTAGATTAACCATCTTTTCTTCTTGTTTTATTAAAGGAATGGGTTGAGTTGAGGATGAAGGAGTTAGAGAAAAAGAAAAGGGGTTTATTTAGAGAATGAAAGGTTTGTGTTGAAAGAAGATGGATTTGGAGAACCTAATTGATTTTAGGGTTTTTAAACTAGGTCTTAGGTTTTCTAACCTAGATGGACTATGGGTAGGTTAGATTTGAGTTTAGTTTGTGTTTGTTGAAATTTTGTGATTTTTGAAGTTTATGAATTTAATTGGAATGTTGTTTTGAATGGAACCTTGGTTGTTTTAGGAAACTAAGGGAATCCTACTCAAGAGCAAAGGGAAAGCCAAGCTTGACTTGAATTTTCCCATACTAGGTAGGTGGGTAACATATTTATGGTATAGTGTAATTGGGCAAATTCTTGCCTATGTATGTATGTTAAAATTGATTTGTTTGAAATTGACTTGTTTGTAAATGTTGAAAATGCATGTTGAAATATGACTATGTTATACCTCAAAAGAGGTCATGACATTTTGTATTAAATGAAAAGAAGACAAAGCATAAAAATATGAGCATATGAGAAAACAAATATGTGCTTTTGTTTGAGGGAGAGTGGAACCATTCTGTTCATCACGTGTATATTGACAAGAGCCTTCTCCCGGTTGCCAACTTGTGGCATATGAGCTCTAAAATTGGACTCATTCTGTTCATGGGGTAATCTTCAGTTTCTACATTCTATTTCTATGGAATCCTTGAGCCATTTGTTGTGCATTACATCTTTAATTTGTCATGTATGATGCATTTGAGTGTTAGGTGCTATAAGTGTTAAACTAAATTGAAGAATGCTTGAATTACTGAGTATATGCATATATATATACATATGTTTGAATTTGTGGTCAATTGTCAATGGCTATAAATATGTTAGTCACTGAGCTGTGTAGCTCACCCCATTATTCCCTCCTCAGGTGTAAAACAAAAAGGTTAGCAATCCTTGCAAGACATCAGAAACTCCAAGATATTAGAAACTTTTGTAACTAAGTTAGTTCAAACACTTTTGGATAGCTTTATAAGCATGTTTAACATTGAGCATCCTACGTATGTCGTATTTTGTGTTAATCCTTTGTTATAATGTTAATATGTAATTAAAGTTATGAATGAACTTCTTTTGATTTAACAAATGAGTTTAGAATTTAAAAGTTCCCCAAGTCTATGTGCATGTTTCTTTTGTAGTTGTACATTTCATAATCCAAGTCTTTCATAGGTGTATAAATTGTATGCTGACTTCAAGGGACACATTGGGCTAATTTAGGCTGAATTAGTCAAAGTTGTCTTCATGAAAGTTGTATATCTTGAAGTTCTCTTTCGAACCATCCAAATAACAATTTAATCCGATATCCCTAAAGAAAGTTATGACCATTTTCCCAATTCATCTGACCCTTCATCTAGTTCCGTTTGATCCTATGATCTGGTCCCATTCTTTAAGGTCTTCATGAAAGTTGTAGATATTGAAGTTATCTTTCAAACCATCTAAAGAACACCTTAATCCAACATCTCTAGAAAAAGTTATGACAATCCAATTCATCTAACCCTTCATCTGGTTTCATCTAATCCTATTGTCTGGTCCCATTTTTGACGCGGTAGATGATCAAATTTGTCTATCTTCAAGATTTATAGATCTTGAAGTATAATTTCGAATCATCTAAAGAATACCTTAAGCTAAAGTCTGGAGAGAAAGTGATGCCAATTTTCCTGAACTAGGTTCAATATAGTTAAGGACAAGTACTATTTCAGTTCAATGACTCCGAATTCTAGGCTCCAGAAGTGGGATCCAACATTGTTTGATATCAAAGCAAGAGTTAGACTTCAGAAATACAGAGTAATGAAGATCATGTTTTATGACTCCAAATGTTGGGCTCTGAAAATGGGGTCCTGCATTGTTTAGTGAAGATCACCTTATGACTCCAATGGTGGGCTCCGAAAATGGGGTCCAGCACTAATCTTGACCTAGAACTCTAACTCGAAACCTTTCTAAAGACCTTTACTAAACCCTGAAAGCCACGTTACAATTTTGATGAGTTTTTTGAACTCAAATAAGTAACCATCCTCAATGGTTCACTCATGTAACAAACACAATCATCATAAAATCACACAGTTCATATAGTCAATCATTTCATTATAGCTTTGCAAATCATTAAATGAATCCTGATTACATGGATGCAATATGTATGAGACCCACATTCGTTTTCATAGTGTTGTGACTGTGTGCCTTTTCAGTCTCTTGTATCTGTTACGGACACCAGGCTCAATGTATAATGGGAGCATAGGCTCTACCACTAATAAATAACAATTCACATTTTAAATCATTATTTAGTCAATTATATCCGAAAAAGGTCAATGAATTCATGAACAATTATTTTAAAAGTAAATAATAAATATTCATATGTGTGTGAATATACAATGATGCATGAGCATACATCGCACTTCTAATTTATCACAGTATGCTCAGTTCACAATTCTAGGGTCTAGCCCCGAATATGAGATGTTACAATTCTCCCCTCCTTAAGAAATTTCATCCTCGAAATTCTTACCTGAATGATGATATAGGTAGGGATATTGCTATTTCATATGCTCTTCAGTTTCCCACGTTACTTCATCACTCGAATAATTTCTTCCACTTGACAATAGTCAATGGAATCATTTGATTTTCCAGTCACTTTTTCAGATATCATTATCTTAACTATTTCCTCAATGAGGTCATATTATCTCATACTAATTTCGGTTTCTTCTTTCCTCGAATGATTTTCTCAATTCATTCAATTTCCATTGTTTTCATCTTGCTTATTCTAATATTTGTTCATTCATATTAGTTTCTCCACATATTTTAATTTATTTATAGTCTTAACTCTCTGAATTGATAACACATTCACCAAATGAAATTTGTATCTCCTGAACATATTTACATAGAATATAGTGTGAATTTAAGTTCTCCTCACAGTAACAATAGTGTTACCTAAAATTTCAGAATCTAATCACCTAGTTGGATACCTTATATTGACAATCTACATGTACTCCCTGTAGCATATTCAACCTATTGTACTTGAGTCTCCATTAGAAATGGGACTCCAATATTCACTCTTGATTCATTCCTTATTCATTTATGTTTCGTTTCTTCATTGATCAATCTTAAAGTAAACCATTTGGTCTACTTAACTGAATTCAATGAAATTCTTCTTCAAAAGAAGTTTTTTACTACCATATATATAGTATTTATGTAAACTTTATCAGTGAACTATTTTCATCCTTGTTTATCAGTCATTCTTAATACCTTAAGAAACTCAATTTTTGTACCATCAAGATCATTTCATCTTATTTGAAGACGTAGTTATGACAATTCTCCAATTACTAACATTCGCTAATGATACCTAGATTCCAATTAAAGTTAAACAACATTTCCATTTTTGTGCTTGTCACAATTGCAGTGAAAAGGTTCATGATCGTGATCATTTTATTCGAATTTATCATCCATAGTAACATCATTAATGATCTCAATCTTTCCCCGATTGATCACTATAAACACTTTCATGTATTATTCTAAGTCATCTTTATATGGGAATTATAACTAACAATTATTTAACAAGTTATAGATTATTGCCTACATCATTTCCACATATATAATACATATGTGCTCACTATTCCCACTTGTCATGGTGATCCCATTTTAGATATGTACTCATAATACCAAATTAACTTAAAGTTAACAGTTTTATGTATGTCACTATGATTATCTCACCTTCCAATTACCATCATATCGTCATACATATGTATGTTCACAATCAATTCAGAATTTTGGATGCATAATTCTCTTGAAATTCCGATCTCAATTTCACAAAGCACATTTACTAACAATCATTTCAAGTCCAAGTTTAATCTCTTAATGTCATAGAAAATTTTATTTTCTTTCAACTTGGCTTGTAGACTTTAAATCTCATCACTCGTATTTGCATCGCGACTTCCTTTAATCAATCCATGACAATACATTCATATCTATTTCACATTTGGGGATACATCACCATGGTGTAATATTGATGTCGTATGCCATAATACATCCACCAACATGAATGTGTTGAATGTTTGTCTGTCATATCTAACCATATACTATTTCTCATTTCTGATCACATTTTGATAGATCATCATTCTTCTCACTATTTCTATTAGCCCAAACTTTTAACAAATACTCATGCATCTGACTCATGTAAATGTGACTCAGACTGGAGATCAATTGCTACTGCTTGCTATGATATGTCTAAAATGCATGCAACTTGACACATTTTTCGATAAACGCCCATGTAAGATACTAGACCTAGGCTCTGATATCAAAATGTAACACCCCACTCTCACAAGACATGTACCTGATATCCGAGTACAAATCCTACAAGAGCGGCATGTTAAAATAATCGGTAAATTAAACTCATTACTTTTAGTTTAAAACAACCTATAAAATGTGAAAAAATGATAATCAATTCAGCCTAATTTATTTGTAAACAATTTTAATCATAAAAAATTACAATCATTATTGAACTCCTTAGAGTTTCAATGATCACTTGGGCCCATAGAACAAAATACTTATAGTCATAATATTATTACATTTCAAAAATCATTTTCACATACATTGTATAACACTTAAGACTACACTTTTCAATACAATATAAAAAATATATATATGCAGGAACAAACTGATCCTGATCTAGAACTCTTACTCGAAGCCTTTCTAAAGACCTTTACTAAACCCTGAAAGCCACGCTGCAATTTTGATGAGTTTTGTAAACTAAGTTGAGTAACCATCCTCAATGGTTCATTCATGTAACAAATACAATCATCATAAAGTCAGATAGTTCATGCAGTTAATCATTTCATTACAGCTTTGCAAGTCATTCAATGAATTCTGATTATATGGATCTAGTATGTTTGAGACTCACATTCGTTTTCATAGTATTGTGACTGTGTGCCTTTTTAGTCTCTCGTATCTGTTACGGACATCGAGCTTAGTGTATAGTGGGAGCATAGGCTCTACCACCAATAAATCACAATTCACATTTTAAATTACATTATTCAGTCAATTATATCTGAAAAATGACAATGAATTCATGATTAATTATTCTAAACATTAACAATAAATATTCATATGTGTGAATATACAATACTTCCTTAGCTCCATACCTCCTCAACTGATCAATCAGAGCCTTGGGTACCGTCATACGGTGTAGCAAAGTCAACATATCTTGTAATAACTTAACCAAAGCCTCCCCCTGAGTTGGAGTGGAGGTGGTGGTATTTCAACTTCATCTCGATTAACCCTAGAGGGTGCCAATATAGATGGACGAGATCACGCAAGATTATTACTCTCAGTAACCTCGTCAACGACTTCGTGAGATGTTTCCATATTTATTTCTATAACCAAAATATGGGACAAATCGTATGAGGCCAAACACAACTCTTATATCCACATATAAGCAATAGTTAAGCACTGGTTTAACCAGAATCGCCTAAACCATGCTCTGATACCAAATGATGTAATGCTTATGTACCCCCGGGAGGATATATAAGTGTCACACAAACCAGAATTGAAACAATCCAAATCATACCAAACATTCCTTACATGAATT
Organism: Erythroxylum plowmanianum; assembly: GCA_025531925.1. Classification (NCBI taxonomy): domain Eukaryota; kingdom Viridiplantae; phylum Streptophyta; class Magnoliopsida; order Malpighiales; family Erythroxylaceae; genus Erythroxylum; species Erythroxylum plowmanianum. The sequence goes on from JANVCQ010048770.1 coordinate 8,786, forward strand.
TCAACAACTCAAGCAAACATACATTACATATCATTAAATGTTATTGTAAACAAACCATGATGTAATTCATATATAATGAAATTATCAAAATACGTGTCTTAAGCATAATCCATCATGTAATAAGGTTATTGCAAACCATTAAACAAAATATAAATTGTCTCATATTATCATATACAACTCAAAAACTCAAATATATATCTTTCAAAACAAAAGACATTCTTCTTGGCCACTTTGGTTGTCTTTGTCCTAGTCTTTAAACCTTCTTATCAGAATCTACACGGAGGCAAAACCATCGCATTAAGCCTATAGCTTAGTGGGGAATAACTAAACATAATGCATAATGGTGACTATTTCTAACAGTTGTCTAACATTCATATATATAAATTCAAATCATATCACAACAATCTTTAATTGTTCATAATACAAAGTAATCTAGACATTATATCTCAGAAAAGAATATGATTCATCATCAATATAGAACATTCTTGTAGAACGTGTTTTGTATCAAATCAGAGCTTATCTCTTATCAAAACAGAACTTGTTTTGTATCAGAACATAACTTATTTTTATCAAAACTGAACGTACATCAGAATACAAAATAAGTTAAATTGCTAATCCTTTTTACAAAAGTGGGTAACAGGACTAGAATAGAAGATACCATGATTGGTATCTCAAAACAAAAGAGACTTATGCCACAGTATTAGAAGACACTGTTGTGTTAAATATCATGAGACATCAAAGTGTCGATATTAGGAGACACCGAAGTGTCAATATTAGGAGACACCTTAATGTCACGGGAGCAACTACATACCCTTCTAGGCATGGCTATTTATCCATAACTAGGACTTAATAGTTTTAAAACAAACCATTTCAGATTTTAAAATTTCATGTAAATGTTTTGTATAACATATGACCTTATTCATTTGATCAAACTTAACATGCCTTATAAATACGAACATATGCATTAAAGTATCAATAAAGGTATTGAGTCATCATATATTATATATATTCACACAATTAAAACACATTTCCAATACAATCTCAATTATCAAACTCCTCGAACAATTGATGGTCTAGAATGATCACAATATTAGAATCACATGATATTGAAATAATGCATAAGTATGAATTCATTTCCTTATGCTCAAATTGAACCCATTCATTCTCACTCAAACTTATCATGCCTTATAAACATAAGCATTTGTAATAATGCATCAACGAATACATTGACTAATTACACTTTACGTGTACTCACCTAAGTTCCCAATTCTCAAAAATTCATAACTAACACATCACTTTTACAATTTAAAACACATTTTTGTTCATAAGTATACTTCATTCCTTTAATATCTTATAAGTTCCATAATTAGATACTTTGTTATCTAATAATACCTTCTTTAAGTTATTACTTCAATTAAAAATCCAAATCTTATACAACATTTAATGAAATTATTCCACATTAAACTAGATTCATTTTACACTTTAATTAAGTCCAATTAAACCATTATAAAGTACATTAACCTTATATGATCCAACAATTGCCCAAAACCAATCAACTAGTTAGTTCGAAACATATTAGGATAGCTATAATAAGTCTCAAAATTTCATAAGTTAATTAATTCAAACTAAGCATTCAAAACCGAAACTTACCATCAACTGATTAGATATGATAGCATTTCTTATCACTAAATGATAGTAATAAGCTTACTAAAAAAGACTAGACCCTAAATTAAATAATTGAGAAAACTACAACTATTCAACTTAGTTTTCTTATTTCTTATAAGTTAAAGATGCAAATTTATAAATAACTATTTGCTACTTGTACCAATCCTTCATGACAATTATAGATCATTGGATTTATGGATAGTTATAGAATAATCAATATCAAATTAATTTGTCAAATCAATCAATATTAATTATTTATGAAATATAAGAACACAAAACAAGAATTACTTGAATTAAAATATGAATAGAAGTTTAGAACAAAACCTTATAAGGTTATAACTAGAACTTTGGGTCCTCTTAAATTATAATATTTGGGTCTATGATTGAACCAAATTTATACTATAAATTGGCCCTGTTTTCTTAAGTAATTATGCACTTGTTGACTTCTAATTC
>JANVCQ010048814.1:0-10901 GCA_025531925.1 Erythroxylum plowmanianum
TTGCCTATAGCTAACATAATCAAGGTTTACTTTATCAAAAACTTTTGTTTGCCAGTCAACATATTTTAACTCTAGTTTTACTATAAATGTTCCACCATAAAACAACCTTATACTACCAAATTGGGTATTACACGCATGTTCTCAAGTAAGGGATTATAACCAAATCGAAAGGAAAATGTACTTGAAGATAGCCAAATCATTATTAACTTATCAATAGTGATAAATTCTTTATTAAAAAACTATTTAAATTATCATCGTTAGAAAATATAAACCTAAAAGAAAGTAGATTAATTATCTATTATCAACTTTTTCTAATTCATGCCTATAAAATTACACTCAAACACAAACACATTAAGTTATATATAAATGCACTAATCAAATTCACGTTGAATGATTAAATAAACTTCTTATTATTGTCAATAGGTTAAAAAATGCCCATAACTATACCTCTTATTCGAGGGATATTGTAAATGTTTTTATGAATATTACATTAAGGATTGAATTCATAATTTTCTTTAATGACAAAATTATAGAATTAAATTATTAAACACGTCGAAAGTTCAAAAGTAAAGAATGTTCATAAGATATAATTAAATCATTAAATACATTGAAAGTTCAACAGTAGCCTGATTCTAGCATTATTACTCATGTTATAGAATTACATTATTAAATACATCGAATGTTCAACAGTAGCCTGATTCTAGCATTATTACTCATATTTCTAATGTGAAACTACGAACTTTCTATACATGAAAAATCATAAGGTCTCAATTGAAGGCATAGGGACTTATCGTCTCATATTGAATATTGGTTGTCACCTAGATCTAATACAAATTCTCTATGTGTCTTCAATTTTTAGAAACTTAATTTATGTTTCTAAACTTGATGAAAGTGGTTTTACTTTTAAGTTTGGTGATGGTTGTTTCAGGTTATTTAAACATAATTCTATTATTGGTTTTGGACTTTTTACGGATGGTTTCTATAAATTGAAATTGATGTTAATTTTTTTGAATCCCTATTTTCAGTTTATCATACCATTGGAACTAAACGTAGCATAATAAATGATAGTTCTACTTACTTATAGCTTAAACATTTAAGTCATATATCTAAAGAAAGATTAGAAAGATTGTGAAAGATTAGAAAGATTGCTAGAGTTCTTGGTATATGTGTGGATTATAGTAAAGGAAAGCAAACCAAATATATTAAGTAATGGACCACAAGAAGTGGTTAGCTCCTTGAAATTATACACACTGATATATGTGGACCTTTTGACACTCCATTCTTTAGTAGAGAAAAGTATTTTATCATGTTTATAGATGATTTTTCACATTACATATATATGTCTATTTGCTTAATGAAAAATACCAAGGTGTAATTTCCCTTTAGATGTTTGTAAAAGAGGTTGAAAGGCAATTAAGCAGAAAAGTTAAAATTGTAAGTGATACACTCATATTTTCATATATGTTTAGGACTTAATTCAAAGTCATTTACATTCATTTTATGTTCATCTATAGATGGTTTATCATGGTTTAGCATTATTCGAGGTTCATTGACGTAAAATGCATAAATGAAATAAATAGACTTGAATTGCATTGTGTTTTGGGTTTCTGGTAGACTTGACCTTTAGCCATTGTGGGATTTTTATCTCAAGATTGGTTTAGGAAAAATTTTGAAATTTCGTACTTAAATTCTTGACTCATTGATGGATTTTTTAGGATCAATTGTAGATTTTTCTGAGCTGAAATTTAGGAGAAATAAATTCTTAAAATTTGCATCAGATTTTGGATCGCTAAAATGACCTTCTGACGATGTTTTGACCATAACTTTTGACTCAGATGGCAAAATCCCGTAATTCAAGTCTCATATTGAAGCTAACTCAAAGATGAATAAATTTATAAAATTTGAGCTCCTAAATCATCATCATTTAGTTTTTATGCACTATCGAAATTGACCTTGAAAAATCAATTCCAACCAACCAGGGATCAACATCAGCCCCACACTCCATTCCATAATGTCACCAACAAGCCAAGGATCAACACCAGCCCCACACCTTTAATTATTTCAGTACAACTAGCAGCTACCCATCCACCAAAGAACCACACATCAACCCCCACCAGCATAGCCTTCACTTCCATCAATTCAAGCTACCATACTCCACACACAAACCCACACATCAGCCCCACACTCTATTTCACTCTCCATACCTTCACAACGCCCCACTCCATTATTCTCACATGCAAAACCCCACCTAGCTCCAGCGTTTCACTCCACTAACACATCATTCATACTTCAACAACGTTGCTAGCATAAAAAAGAAGAAGTTGCACTCTCTAGGTCATACACGGACAAACAAGCCTCCACTTCTGTATTTCACAAAAATCATTCAACTTCCAAGCTCTAGCAGAAAATAATGATTCACGCAAACCTCTCCAAAAATTACAGCTACCATTCCTCCCATTGAAGCAAGAACCCTTGATCAACTCTCCAAAAAGCAACACGCCATTCACCAAAAAAATTCCTTGGATGTAACTCCAGCCTCCTACACCCAAGCCTGGAATTTTCTCTCCATTCTTCCACATACACCACACCACTCACAACTAGTAACCTCTACACTTCAAGGATGCAACCAAGAGCCTCCACCTACTGCTACAAGCTACATCAGATTTTTCACGTCAACGCATGCACAAGATATCCATGCCACTTACCAGCTTCCACCAACTTTCTATCAATGCAACTTCCACCATTTATCATATCTAGCCTCCATTCATTAAAACCAAGGAAGCCTTCAGCAACGTAGTAACAACATAGCCTCTATACTCATCTTTGATATGAGACTTGAATCCCTGGATTTTGCCATCTGAGTCAAAAGTTATGATCAAAACATTGTCAAAAGGTCATTCTGGCAATCTAAAATATGATGCAAATTTTAGAAATTTATTTCTCCTAAATTTATGCTCAGAAAAATCTGTAGTTGGTCCCAAAAAATCTGTAGATGAGTCAAAAATTTAATTATGAAATTTTAGAATTTTTGGCTAAACCAATCTTGAGATAAAAATCCCATAATGACTAAAGGTCAAGCCTGTCAGAAATCCAAAAAAAGTGCAATTCGAGTCTATTTGTTTCATTTATGCATTTTACGTCAACGAACCTTGAATAATGCTAAAACATGATAAATCAGCTATAGATGAACATAAAATGAATGTAAATGACTCTAAATTAAGTCCTAAACATATATGAAAATATGAGTGTATCATTCTTCTTCAAGATTTTCCATATTTTCCTCAAACGTATTACCTGCCACATCATAAACTATTTGCATGTACAAATTTTCAATTCCATCAACATAATTTGTTATAAATCTAATTCCAATTCCCCTTTCAAACTCATTTAAGTTGACAGATGATTGTGCTTGATTACCCCTTGAGGTGCTACAAATCAATGGTTTCCCATGTCATGTCCACTCAAAATAATTGGGAACAAACCCTTTTCTCAACAAATGCCTATTAACTTCATCAATAAGAAGAAAACATTTGTGCTTGCACTTTTTACATGAACATCTAATCTTTGGCTCATCTATATATGCAAGTTAAGAACATGCATAATGAATAAAAGCTTTAACTCTCTCAACAAATTTATGATTAATGTAACCATCAGGTGTTAATCATCTATACATCCAAGATCTATCAACATAACTCATTTATACAAAATTGTTAATTTAAAACAGTGATTTCATAGTTAGTGTCATTCAAGTTCGTCAAATATTACAAAACATCTGAGATAAGACTTGTAAATCAAGACAACAAGTTTTCATTGTGACTCTTAGGCTCCTCATATTTTTCACCGATAAGTCTTACAAGAGCCCCATCATGGGTTATGGGTTAAGGTTTATGGGTTAAGATCTAAAATATTTGTAAACTTAAGATTGAACATATATGTTTGAAATCATATATGTTAGAAGATAATTAATCCTATATTAAATATACTCTAGTGCCAAATATAATAAGTATTAATATGAATACTTAATTTAATAAATTGTTTTAACATATATAATTTTAAAAAGATAGTGTCAAAATTTGCACATGAAAAGTAAAGAGAAGCTAATCATTTCAAAGAGCATCAATGAAATAACTTAGATTTCATATTAAGGTAATTGGAACTATAATATAATTCAAACTCATCCTATATTAATTCAATGATAAACCGAAGTTCATACCACAAACAAGTTTCACATCGTGCAGGCCATTTCAATTAAAATTTGGAAAGTTTAGATGGAAAGTTCAAACCATAGACAAATACCCAAATTAAACCAAGTTTACAAAAACATAGTTAAAAAACAAAATCACTTACCTTAACCGACATGTAGAAGGATCTTCTTGAAGTATGTGAAGAAAGATGATAATGATGGACCTACTCTGAAAAATATAGAAACTGATACAAATGTCATTAAAATGTGTAAAAAAATCATTGTTGACATTGTCAAAAATATAAGGAAATGAATGTCATTTGAATACCTTCTAAAGCTTTTCTTCAATATCCTTCAAAATATAAATACTACCAATAAATGAGTTCCTACAACTAAGAAAAAAATTGTTCACAATCTAGAAAGCAGGATAAATTAAAACAATTGCTATGAAATATTATAATCAATCAAGGTCATGAGCTATACTGAAATAATTCAATTAATCATTGTTATCCTTAATAATTTGCATCATTATAAGTCTTCTCATTTTCATTTGCTTAGAAATTTGGCTAAGAGTATAAAGAAGATGATGACAAACTTTACTTAGACTAAGAAAAGAGCATAAAGCATCAAAGGCAAAAGTTAGTTAGTGAGATGTATGTTCTCTAAAAGTTGAGAGAGATCTAAGAATCAAATCTGTCATAATTGATTCTCTTTTAGTCTTCATATATGGCACTGTGTTCCCACTTAATATGTCAAATTATTGACCATATTTTACAACCAACATAAAATTTCCTAAGTGCTAGGGAGGAATTCTAAAAAAATGTGCATGAATTTTAACATTGATATAAGTGGGCTTTAGAAAACTTAGAGAAACCTTATTCCTATAGTTATAGAATTCCTTAAGAATAAGATGATCACTTAATACTAAGGAGCTTTATTTTTTTATTTAAAAATGGTGATGTCATGTTTTACGAGGAGCCTATTGAAAATTTGGCAGATTTTCCTATAAAATAGACATTTCCCTTTTGAAATAAGGGTCATTCTTACGATAAAAATACACTTCTATATCCACCAATAACCATAGCTCAATTTGAGTCTCCAAACTATATGTCTATTCTCAATTGAGTCAACATTTACATTTCCAAATCTATAATAATCCAATTCACAATTCAAGTATACCAATTTCTAACCCATACATTCTCATTTATAGTCAATACATCAAGATATTCTCAATTCTAATCAACAATAACTCATTTTAATCAATTTCATTCATTTATTTAAGAATATATCCCTTTATAAAATTTTAGGTACCTCGAGAATAAGAATAAGCTAGCATTTTGAACAAAACCTTATAACAAAGATCATTATGGCACATTTAAGGGCATCTTCATCATCTTTTAACCAAAAAGGATAAAACATTAATAGAGTCCCTTTCTTATAGGAATGACAATCTCTATTGGAAAACAAGTGTCAAGTTTTTTGTGATTGCCAAAAAAATTTCTTTCTGATAACTTGTCTTAGGTGGTTCATTCATTCTTACTAAAATTATAAATGATAGAAAGGTTTCCAAGCTAATAGAGGAACAGGATCCTCAGGGCAAGAAACTAATTTCCTTGAATAGAAAAGTTGTGTAAATTTTATCTTATGCACTTAGGAAGAAGCAATAGATTCTCTATATATGAAATGACTCATGGAATTTGACATACTTTATAAATTACATAAGAGGGAACAAATAAAGTAACATAAAGAAAGGTTAGCATGCTAACATACAAATATGAATTGCTTCAAATGAAGTATGATGAAAGCATTTTTAGTCTGTATACTAGATTTATTGTTATTGTCCGTGCTCTCGAGGATCTTGGAAAGACCTATAATAACATTTAAATAGTAAAAAAAATTACTTAGGTCACTTCCAAAGATATAAAAAGCTAAAGTGATGGTCATATAGAAGCCAATGATCTATCAATACTAATATTAGAAGAGTTTATTAGATCTCTTTTTACATACTAATGAGGCTTCAAAAAACACAAGAAGAAATGACATTTTTAAACAAAAAGAATTTAACACTCAAACCCTTAAAGGATGAACCAAGTGAAGAGGAAGATAAATCAACTAATGAAAGTGATGAAAAACACATTGTCCTAATCACTAGAAATTTTAAGAAATTTTTAAAGAACTCCTAAAAAGGAAAAGGCTTAAAAAATGATAAGATATAATTAAAACGTAATTAAAGAAATTATGTTTTGAATATAGGAAACTTGAATTTATAAAGTATCAATGTCCTCTTAAAAAAATGAAAAATATGGCATAAATGACTAGAAAGAAAAAAGGGATAAAGGTAAAAAGAAGGCACTTAAAGCCTCCATTTGACATTATATAAGTGATTCCAAAAGTGAGTATTCAGAAGAAGATGTAGCTCACATGTGTTCCATATCAAAAGAAGATGATGAGGTAGTCTCTAACTCTAAATCTTGTAATAATGATAGTGATATTGATTACACATATAATGAACTAGTTGAGAGCCTTAAAATCATGAGCATAAAAAGGAAAGAACTATTTTCTAAACTCAAAAAGGCTCAAAAGAATCTAACTAAATGAATGAATGAGAATGAAAAGATAAAGAGTAAATTGAATAGTATCAAGGAATCTAAGAGTGTGGTTATTGTTGATAATCATTAATTAGATGCATTGACTCATGAGAATGAAGCAAAGGAAAAGGAGGTTAATACCCTTAAGAACTCATTATCTAAGTTTACAATAGAAAGTGAGAAGCTCAAAAACATGTTTGGATCTCAAAAGAATTCAAATAATAAGCATAGAACTGGGTATAAATATGTGAATGTTTCTAATGATAAAACTGCATTTATTAAAGGAAAGAATTTGTATAGTGAAGAATCATTGCGTAAAATGACACATGAACATATGGTGCATCCATATTCGTGCATAAACATAAAACACATGCATATGACACATCTATTAAGGCTCACTCTAAGAGCAAACCTTATGCTTTCATATATGACTCACAATTTAGGCCTAAAACTCAACAATCAAGGAAAGAATAGGCATAATTTTATGAAAAACACATGATAATGCATAGTCTCACTCATACCATATTAGGCCTCATACTAAGCATAATATTATGACACATTTTTATACTCTTTATGAGCATCAATACAATGAAAGAAACATGCCTAATACATATAATCCTTGTTGCCCAAAAAGAATATTCCATTCGTTTATGTAGAGGAGAAATTCCCCTAATTCATATACACATAGAAGAACAATGAATTCATCCAAGCACCAAAACCATACAGTTCATCATCATACAAGCAACTCATATTACTCATATAATATGATATATTAGTTTTATGGTAAATATGTGCACATTAACAAATTTTATTTCACAAAATAAAGGCAAATGAGTAAACCCTTATTGAAATGGGTTGAAAAGAAGAAAAAGACTAACAATAAAAAACTCAAGCTTATTTAGGTACCTAAAACACAATTTTTTTATAGGCTTTAAGAAAAGAAGGAGCAAACGGTATATAGGAGGTGGATGCTTAAGGCACATAATCGACGATGCATCCCAACTCTTAGAGACAAAGATGGACAATGTCTCATTTAGAGACAATGCTAAGAGAAAGATTATTGGCATTGGAAAAGTTGGTAATGACACTATTATTTATAATGTATTTTTAATCGATAGATTGAACCATAACTTGTTAATTGTGAGACAACTATATGACAAAGGCTATAAAGTATATTTTAATGGAAGGTCATATATACAACTTATCAATAGAACAAGGGTCAAATTTGAGAAAGACAAGAATTTTAGAGCTTGCAAATGGGAAAACAAACCAAGATCTTATTTAAAAGTAAAAAGTTGGGAACTTCTACTACACTTTTACAATTATTTCATATAGATTTTTTTAGACTGAAGTTGCTAGTTTAGGTCAAAAATTTTATACTTTTGTCATAGTTGATACTTTAGTATATTTACTTAGCTTTTATTCTTAGCCAAAAAAATGAATGTTTGGGGCATTTATCAAATTTATAAAGAGGCTCAAAATGAAAAGTAGCTCTATGTTGCATCTATTAGGAGTGACCATAGTAGGAAGTCTAAGAATAAAAGGTTTGAATCCTTTACTGAAGATAACAATATCTTTCACAACTTTTCTACGGCAAGAAATGGGTCACAACTTTTCTACGACAAGAAATGGCTAGGTCTATGAAAAATGAGTATGGTCTCCCTAATTATTTTTTGTTAGAGGTCATGGCTATTGCATGTAAAATTTCAAATAAAGTGTAAATAATATTGACATTAGATAAAACACCTTATAAGCTTTGGCATAGGAAGAAGCCAAAATTTAGTTACTTTAAAGTTTTTTGGTGTAAGTGCTATATTTTGAATATTAAAGATTTCTTAGGAAGGTTTGATTCCAAAGTGGAAGAAGATTTTTTTTTTTTTTGTTATTCCTTAACAAGCAAAGCATATAGGGTCTTTATAAAAAAAAGTCTTATTGTTGAAGAGTTTATGCATGTTGTCTTTAATGAATCTCCTATTATATCAAAGAATGATGTTGAAGATGATATATAGGTATATCTAGGGAACTAGAGAAATTATGAAGAAAATAAGACTGATCATCAACACACCTTACATGAGCATATTGTCAGACCAAGTGAGGGAAATAGAAAGGATGAAAAGCTACAAACAAATTATAATTTCAAGAAGAACTATCCTCTAGATCAAATTCAAGGTGATGATCAATAAGAAGCAATCATTAGATCTCATTTTATAGACTTATCTCATCCTATTTTCATTTTTTACATTGAACATAAGACGATAGAAGAAGCACTTAATGATGGAAGTTGGGTTTTTGCCATAAACGAGGAGTTAAAACAATTTGAGAGCAATAAGGTATCGAATTTAGTATCTAGACCTAGATATCACCAAATTATAAGTACGAACTGGGTTTTTAAAAATAAGTCAGATAAATCGAGTACCATTATGAGATATAAAGTTAGATTAGTGGTAAAAAGGTATAATCAAGAGGAAGGCATAGACCACAAAGAAAATTTTGTACTACTAGCAAGGTTAAAATCGATTAGATTATTAATTGCATCTGCATCTTGTAAAAACTCTCAATTGTTTTAAATGAATGTTAAAAGTGTTTTTTAATAGTTCTATTTAAGAAGAAGTGTATATTAATCAACTTCAAAAAAACATAATGGACCCAACAATGTTTACAAACTTTCTAAGCCTTATATAGTTTAAAATAAGTTACTAAATATTGGTATGATAAGTTAAGTACATATCTTTTAGAAAATAGTTTCTCTAAAGTTAAGGTTGACGCTATACTCTTTATTAAAATGCGCAAGCATGATATTTTAGTTGTTTAAGTTTATGTCGATGACATTATTTTTGGGTCCACTACTGAGAGTATATTTAAATATTTTCCACTTATATGAGTAGAGAATTTAGTCCAGTATAAGAGGAGTGCTTAACTTCTTTCTTAGACTTCAAATCAAGGTATCTTTATCAATCAAGCGAAGTACACTAAAGAACTACTCAAATGCTTCAAAATGGATTAAGCCAAATCACTGGGGACATTGATGAGTATCACAATAAAATTGAACAAAGATGAAAAGACAAGTCAGATTATCTAAAAATTTAATAAGGTTTGATTAGTAGTTTGCTTTATATTATCGTAAGTAGGCTCAATATTATATTTAGTGTATGCATGTTTGTTGAATTTCAACTACCGTGTCTTAGGGAATCTCACCTTTTAGTCATTAAGTGCATTCTTAGTTATTAATGTGGTACCATTTTGTTAGGACTTTGTTATCTTAGGCATACATTTTTTGGTGAGTTAAGGTTTCAGAATTAGGGACTTTTTAAGTTTTTCATATCCTTAATTATTTTTTAAAATTAATGGTTCATCACTACAAGAAAAATGTTAAATTGCGAGGGAATATTACCGACGGTATTAAAACCGTTGAAATTACCGACCGAAAATGCATATCCTTCGGCAAAGTTGGTTGTCGAATGAAAGTGTTGCGACGGAATAACGTTCCGTCGCTGAATGTTGGTGGAGGATATTTACCGACACACATTTCGGTAGGTAAAGTGGTCGATAAAAACGTCGGATTCATGCCCTTCATTAAAACGAATTTGATAAATTATTAAACCCTCCATCTCTTCTCCTTTCTTCCTCTCCCGCGCGCATACCTTTCCTTTCCTTTCTTCTTCCTTCTCCTTTCCATCGTTCTCCTCCAACGTTCTCCTCCAACGCCGCCGGTTGCCGTCGCCTGTCACCGCATCGTCGTCATCTTCTTTGACAAGTAAGTCACTTCTCCTCCCTCCCCTCTTTCTCCGATACATGTGGATAGGTTACAGTATTTTTGTCTTTATATGTAAATGTTTTATTGTATTTATATTTATTAAAAAATGTTGATTTATATTTAAATGTTTATTGTTAGAAATATTGATATATATTTAAATGTTGTCATTGATTTAAATGTTATATTTAAATGTTGTAATTGATTCTTACATGTAAATGTTGATTTATAGGTTTTGTAATTGGTAATTATATGTATAGATGTGGTTTAATTAATTTTATAAACATTATTAAAAGAAAAGAAAAATAATAAATTTAAAGTAACATTAAAGCATTTACATGTTTGTTTAAAAAGTTCATCAATGTTCATGAGTAATTGT
>JANVCQ010048833.1:0-10900 GCA_025531925.1 Erythroxylum plowmanianum
TTTTAGTGATTTAAAACTAATTGAATTTATAGAAATATTATAAAAATACCTCTTGATTTAAAAAAAGTATAAGTTAAGCATATGTATGATGATCACATTAATGCTTTGTGCGTTGACAAGCAGATTAAATATTCAAAACTTAGAAGACAAATATAAGAAAGAGGAGTTTGAGCTGACTTAAACATGAATTCGAATTTAGAGTTTTTTATTTTTTAAAAATTTTGAATTCGGACTCTTAATTTGCAACATATAAAATTACTTCATTCGAATTAACTCATTTGATAAGCTAATAATTAGTTGCTTTGATAAAGGGAATCTCATTCCCACCCCTTTCTCGTCTCTAAACTTAAGCTATGTAATACAATATGACTTATAATTAGAAAACTGATTTTATAAGAAAGGCCAAAAAAAAAAAAGACTAGCAGATGAATAGATGATCCTAATTACAAGAACTATATTTACGGCTTTGTATTTATCAATGATTAAAAAATTTAACCGATTAGATCAGTTCAATTGTAAAATTTTAAATTGTTTAATTTTTTAGTTTGATTTACTCTTAAAAAATGATCAGTTTATTAATTAATCAATTAATTTTTGTAAATTGATAAATTCTTATAAATTAAAATAAATTAATTAATTTTTATTTACACAATATCTTTTTTATCATTGAAGAATTTATGATAATCTCTTCCAATCATATTTTTAATTCTTTTATTTTATTTAATTATTAGTCGCCAATTAAACTTTTTAAAATCTTTATCATTTTCACTTTTAATTAGACTTTTAAAATAATGGTATTTATATTGTTTGGCCCTGACAGTGCCAGTGTCCTGGACAGAGACTGAACCAATTTTGGTTTTAATGAATCGATAAACTTATACGCAAGGACTTTCATGTCAAAAATTAATAATGGAAGACTAAGCAAGTGGTCGGAATTTTTCATGGAAAATCTGCCAATGATACTATTTAAATTTCATTTATTTTTATAACTAAATAGTTCTTCGAATCAGATTCTCCCATTTGTGAAGAAGTGTATATTTTAATACATGATGAAGATTCAAAATAAGAAGTTTTTTTTAATTTATGTTTAATTTTAAAATAAGATAATTTAGTTTAAAATTTTATATTTTGTTAATATTTTAATTATATGACCGATAAATTACATAAAAATTAATAGTTATATAAGTTAAGTGTCATCTTTTTTTTAACATAAGTTTTTTTTGCATTAAATATTTGATCATTCGAGACAATTAAATACAAATTATTTCAACAAAAATGAAAAGTTACATAACTTCATTAAATATAAGTCTTCACATCATCAGCTCGACCAGAATTCAATCGACCCAAATGACATTGTTTTAACCTTTCCTTGGAGTCGGAGACGTCCCTGGTCGTTTACCATTTTTAACCATTAGTTACATTAATAAAAAAATAAAAATAAATAAATAAATAAATATATTAAAAATAATTCTTTAATTTGTTATTCCTTTTATAAAATAATATCCTACATGAGATGACGGAGGTACAAAATTTTCATACCTAGCGTTGGAGATCTTTCGTTTATAATATATTGCATATTCTAAATAAATAATAACATTAAATGTTTATTTTATTTAAATTTATTTAAATTTTTTAAAAAGTAAATACGAATTTATACCACTAAATTAAAATTTAATCTAAAACAAATCTTTAAAATTTTTATTGACTTGCAATGTGTCTAATCATACGTAATTTTGGACACTTGCAAGAATACTTTGTCAAAAGCATTTATTATCAATTTTGAACAATTCAAATTTTCTTGTGAAAAAAGATGTTAATTATTACTCATAATTTTAAATATACATAATTTATAGAAAATACCTCTTGATAAAAAAAAGAATTACAATTAAACATCTGCATATTTCATAACAATTTAATAACAATCTCTTAATTTTTAGTATTGACAAATACTTGTTCTTATTATGATAAATAAAAATTTAATAACAATCACTTAATTTTTTAGTATTGACAAATACTTATTCTTATTATGCATCAACTTTCATGCTATTAGGAAAATTTATTTTTAAAACATATTCTAAATAAATAATGACATTAAAAAATTATTTAAGTTTTTCTTAAAAAGTAAATATAAATTTGTAGGTTTACATTAAAATTTAATACGAAACAAATATTCAATTTTTGTACTGACTTGACATGTGTCTAATCATATTCTAGCTTTTGAACACTTGCAAGGATACTTTATCAAAAGTATTTATTATCAATTTTGGAACCATTCAAATTTTATTGTGGAAAAAGATTTTAATTATTATGATGATTTAAAATAAGCATAATTTATAAAAATACCTCTTGATAAAAAAGAAATACAAGTTGGGCATCTGCATAATTTATAACGATCAAACTACAATTAGGATTTATATGCTGAAAAGATTGTTGCAGTTCCCTTTGGTAAACAGACTGCGTATTCAAAACTTGAAGAAGAATATAAGAAAGAGAGCTTGAGTCGATTCAAACTTAATCTCATCAGAATTTTTTAAATAAACTTAAATTTTCAAAAAGTTTTAAGTTCGAATTTATACCTGTTCCGTTTGGTCCTGACGGTGCTTTTGGCTTGGACACGGTCACGAACTCTTTGGATTTGGTATATCCAAGTTTTCGCACGAGTAAGCCACCATTAATCTTCTTCGGAGTAACCGCTGCTCTTGCCTCCACTGATCTGCAACTTGCAATGATGAGTATTATCAGAAGCAGAGTCACGTATCTCTGATTTTCCATCGATAGAAGAAAGGTGTTGTGTTTTATGGTTCTCGTAAGGTGCTCTTTGCATATATAGAGACGAGAGAGGGGTGCAAGCCTCTACGAAACTTCAACAGTCAATATCTCCACACAAGGACTTTAACGTCAAAGACCAAGTGATTTGAAATTTTAATAATGAATAAAAACCTAACCGATAAAAAAACTTTTCGCTCTCTCCCTCGTCACGCATTTTCTCTGACCTAGTCTCTTCCGAATCCCCTAATCTTCTGTCCCACTTCTTCTGCATTAACTCTGTTCCATTTAATCTTAACCATCTATTTATATGGGTCTCATATAAATAAATAGTTGAAATTAAATGAGACAGAATTGATACAGAGAAAATAGAACAGAGGATCACGTCCCGGACCAAATAGACGCTTTTACCCTTATTTTTTCCCCTTTTCTGGAAACTTCATCAATCAATATATTTCTTGGGAACGTTTTTCTCGTGAAAGACTAATAATGAAGCACACCGACAATAGCTACAGGCCTTTTTCCATCGTCAAAAAGGGGACTTACTTCGCAAGTGTAAAAGAGATAAGATCGATCTTGACTAGCTTTCCTTAACAACCATATGGATATCTAAATTTCATGTTCAATAAATGTATGTGTTGACTTGAGATTGACTGAGAAGCATGAAAGAGGGTGAGGTTCGGTTGTTGCTGTACAAAAGAAAGACGTATGATCTTTCACATCAAAGACTAAATAAGGAGTCATCCAAAAATGCATTCACTATATACAAAACTGAAACAACATTACAAGGAGCTCAAAATGAGAACCGTATATACAGGTTCAAAAGAGTAATAAACGAAGCCAACAGAGTAACATGAGAAATCGTATTAGAGATTCCACCTAAACCTTATGTTAGGAGAGAGAGAAGACTGAAGATTTTTGGCAATTAAGGCCTCTCTAATCCAATTAACTACCTTGTTAGCTACTACATTTTTCTCCTCTTCACGATTAGTGTATATGCGAGAGTTACGCTCCTTCCAAAGAAAGTAAGTAGAAGTAGTAAATGTAACAGAAGGAGGTTGGAAGTCCACAAAACAAAGGATGAACAATGAATTAAATGGTATTGCAAAGAATTGAGAGAACTTGAGATCAAAACATAAAGTCTAAAGTGTTATAAGCGTGTCAGACACTTTCCATAAAGAACACAAGAACATTACTTCTAGGATACAAAGAATACAAGAATATTCAAGTTGCAATAGCATTAATGTTCTTCAAGAATTATGAATGCAATGATTGTGTTAGTATAATTGTTCAAAACTTTTTAATCTTGACTAAAACTCATGTATATATAGAGTTTTCAGAATAGTCACGTCTATTCATGACAAGTCATTATTTTTGTAAATGAAGCAGCCCTTCAGAATAGACATATATGTTCATGACAAGTCACAACTCTTATAAAGGAAGCAACCCTTCAAAATAACCACATCTATTTACGACAAGTCACAACTCTTGGAAAGGAAGCAACTTTTCAAAACAGTCACGTCTGTTCACGACAAATTACAACTCTTGAAAAGGAAGCAATTTTTCATTTTCAAGTTTTACTTTAACTACTTATATCACAAACTAATTTCCAATAATCCCCATTCAGTTTGTGATATTAGAAAAACCACAACACAAATAAGAAATCATGCCTAAAGGAAGGTGACTTCTCCTTAAACCATCATATAGTAGAAACATATCACAAAATCCAAAGGAAATGATTGGTGGCTCATTGCTTAAACCATCATTTACAAAGGTTCAAACATATCGCACACACGAACCTTCTTAGCATTCAATTAATTTACATTACGATTTTAGCATTATTATCGACCATGCGCTCATCCTAGTTCAAGATCATATACAAGAGATTACCCTAAACTCTTGTTAGAAGCAGCACCACTTTTAATGATCATATAGGTGAAAAGTATTCTAGTTATGTTTACATAACCATAAACAAGCACTCAAGAATATTTCATTAAGAGATTTCTCTCAACCTTCTCACCTAAGAGTAACAAATTATAGCACTAATTTCTTGAAATGGTTTACACAATCTTAGTGCTCACAACCACTAAACAACTTGTTATTACCCTTTAAACCTTACAATCTAGGAGTAGTACTAGAAGAAGGATGGGTTACCATTGCTAGTGATTTTTTATTAAAAGGTTTTAATCTCATTTAAGATGTTGTCAAATTAACTAAATCTCTTGCAAGAGGTTTAGTAAGCGGATCCTTCAAATTGTTATATTTCCTTATATAAACAATTGAAACGACATCTCTATTTAACATTTCTCTAATAAATGCATGTCTCAAGCTTATATGTCTAGACTTACCATTGTACACTTTGTTTAATGCTCTAGACATAGTAGACTCACTATCACAATGTAAGGTTATCGCAAGCATAGGATGATGCCAAAGATCTATATCCAACAACAAATCCCTTAGCCACTCATCCTCCTTACAAGCAGAACATAGAGCTATAAATTTGGCTTCCATGGTAGAGTGAGTAATCACCATTTATTTCTTTGAAGCATAATAAACAACTCTACCACCAAGCAAAGAAACCACTTGTGGGTTTTTGGTCACTAATGTTAGTAATCCAAGTAGCATCTAAAAATCCTTTAAGAACATTTGGAAAGCTATTATAAAAGAGTCTAAAATATTTTATCTTCTTAAGATATCCCAGCACTCTTTTAATAGCTTGCCAATGTTCTTGGCTAGGACTTTTAGTGTATCTAGCTAGTCTACACACTGAGTATGAGATATCCGGTCTAGTGCAACTCGTTGAATACATTATACTTTACTTCCAATTATACTAGCATATTCAAGTTGTAAAATTAGACTACCTTCATTCTCATGCAACTTAAAGTTAGGATAAAAAGGAGTACTTACGTCTTTCACATTCAAATATTGATATTTCTTTAGGATTTCCTTAATGTAATATGATTGAGAGAGTGCAAAACCCCCCACTATGTTTCTTAACTTTAATGCCTAAAATAGTATCTACTTCACCGAGATCCTTCATCTTGAATTTAGAAGAAAGACACTTCTTAGTTTTGAGTCATACCTTTGTATGTAGGACTAATAATGAGCATGTCATCTACATAGAGACAAATGATCACTCCATACTCTTTATTAAATTTAGAATAAATGCACTTATCGACATTATTATATCTAAATCCATATGAGAGTAAAATATATTCAAATTTCTCATGTCATTATTTAGATACCTATTTCAAGCCATATAATGACTTGACTAGCTTACATACTTTCTTTTCATTTCCCGGTAGCACAAAGCCTTCTGGTTGTTCCATATACATTTCTTCATCTAGATCACCATTTGTCTTTACATCCATTTAGTGTACGTGAAGGTTATAGATCAAAGCTAAAGCCAAAAGTACTCTTACCAATGTAATTCTAGCAACGGGTGCATATGTGTCAAAGTATTCGATTCCTTCTTTTTGCTTAAAATGTTTAGCTACTAGCCTTGCTTTATAAGTTAGAATAGTACCATCTATGGCATATTTCCTTTGAAATACCCACTTACAACCAATTGGTTTGGACGCATCAGGTAAATCAAGTAGAACCCAAGTATTGTTAGACAATATTGAGTTCATTTCATCATTTACCGCTTCTCTCCAAAATGCCACATCCCTTTAATTCATTGCTTCACTAAAGGTTTTAGGATCTTCCTCTACACTTAATAAATCCGGAGTTTTATTTAGTAGAGTATCCCTATTGCCTTCAACTAAGAAAACAATAGCTTGTGAAGAAATAAAATATGAAGGCAGATATTTTTCCTTCCTTTGACGTTGACTCCTCCTAGGCTCACTTAGAGGGTTTACACTTGACCTTTTTAAAGCACTTGAGAGTTCAACACTTGGAGAAGGGGTAGGTCCATTTGATGGATCCTTATTTACCATTGAGTCTTTAAGAAACAAATCCTCAAAGCACTCAACATCCCTTGATTCTAAAATCATATTAGAGTAGACTTCTAGTAGCCTATAAGCTTTAGAATTTTCTGCATAGCCCACTAACACACTTTTAAGTGCTCTTGGTCCTAACTTTCTTCTTTTGTTATCAGGGACTCTATAGTAAGCTACTTAGCCCCAAACTTTCAAACATGACAAGTTTGGCTTCCTTCCTTTCCATACTTCATAAGGAGACACTTTACTCTCTAAGGATGAAATTTGATTATGTAAATGACATGTAGTTAACAAAGCCTCACCCCACAAGTTTTTTGACAAACTTGAACTTAAGAGCATAGAATTAACTATGTGTTGCAGAGTTCTATTTTTCCTTTCAACCAAACCATTTTGTTGGGGAGTATATGGTGCATTAGTTTGATGTATAATATCATTTTGTTCACAAAATTTTGAGAACTTATTAGAGAAGTATTCTCCTCCTCTATCACTTCTCAAAATTTTAATCTTTTACTTAATTGATTTTCATTATGAGGCTTACATGTCTTAAACATATTAAATGCTTCATCTTTGATTTTCATCAAATAAACATGCACAAATCTAAAGCAATCATCATTGAAAATAATGAAGTATTTATTACCACCTTTTGTTAAAAAACCATTAAATTCACATATATTTGAATGTATTAAATCAAGCAATTTTGTATGTCTTTCAACTTTAGGAAAAGGAAGTTTGGTTATCTTTGCTTGTAGGCATGTTTCACATTTCTTATTTACTTGGCCCTTATAAGAGATTAGTCCATTTTTAGACATATAATGACTTACTTTATGACTAATATGTCCTAATCTACTATGCCATAAAGAATAAGAAACATCAACTAAATAAAGAGAAACATCTTTCACTTTATTAAGACTAAGCTTAAACATGCCATTACAAGAATATCCTTTTCCTAAAAAACACCATTCTTAGACAAGATTACATTGTTTGACTTAAGTAAAGCCTTCAAGCCCTTCTTGTTCAGGGTATCTACTGAAACAAGGTTCTTGATCACATTTGGAACATGAAGAATGCTAGTGAGCACCAACTTTTTTCCAGAAGTGAATAGCAAATGCGCATCTCCCTTTCCATGCACCTTGGCTTTCACATCATTGGACATTGCCACTTCATATCCTTCAAAAACTTCATAATTCTTGAATTGTTCCTTGTTATTGCACATATAAATTGCTACACCGGAATCATACCACCAATCCTTAGAAGGAATTGATGTTGCCATGTGAAGTTCCATCATAGTACCAAGAGTCAAGGTTGCCACAATTTCTGCACATTCATCAACAAGGTTAGCACTAGGAAAATTGTTTCCTTTTTGCTTCTTGTTGGATCTGCATTCGGCTTTGAATGCGTTTTCTTTCCACAATTGTAGCAAACTCGATTCTTTTTCTTATCTTTAGCATTAGCATTTTCAGGTTTTTTCCTTTTAGAATTGTTGGATTTCTTCTCATCCACAAAATTTGCATTTGGATCTCCTTCTACTTCTTTTCTTTGAATAATTCTTGCAACTTCTTCAATTCGAAGATGCTTCAAAACACTACCAATAGTTAAAATTTTACAAGTGTGTAACAACATCTTTTGATAATCATTCTAAGAAAAAGACAACTTAGTAATGATTGCCCCTACTTGTAATGATTTTGAAATTTCAACACCCAAGTCTTTAAGTTTTGAAACAATCACTTGTAAATTGTAGATTTTATCTATAAGAGAGGAACCATCAACAAATTTAAACTCAAAATATCTTTTAATAAGAAACTTATATGTGCCTTGTTTTTGAGATGCATATTCACGTTCAAGCAATGCCCAAATCTCCTTTGGACTCTTCAGGTTGTAAAGAGATCATAAAGGCTGTCTGAGAGGGTGTTGAGATTGTGAACCCTACAAAGCAAGTCATCTTCTTGGCGCTTGTTTCATTCATCTTTCCTTGTGTCTACTTCACCCTTCTTTAGAAGAGGAATTGTAGGAAGAGTGAGATCAAGTACTTATGCAATTTTTAAACTTGTGAGGAAGAACATCTTCTTGTCCTTCCAATGATTGAAGTTGGTGTCAGTTTCATCAAGGTGATCTAACTTCATAAAGTCTTGGTTCATCACCTTAAGAGCGGATTCTTGAGTGGACTCCATAATAGCAACAAATAACACTTTAAGATTATAATAGAATGGGGTTGGAAGTCCACAAAACAAACAATCAACAATGAATTAAATGGTGTTATAGATAATTAAGAGAACTTGAGATCAAAACACAAAGTTTAAAGTGTTCTAGGCATGTTGGACACTTTCCTTAAAGTTTGGTTTTCCCCTACTATACTTGCTAACTAGGTTAATGGCAAATTACTTCTAGGATACAAAGAACACAAGAACATTCAAGTTGCAAGAGTATGAATATTCTTAAAGAATTATGAATGTAGAGATTGTGTTAGTAGAATTGTTCAAAACCTTTTAATCTTGATAAAAAAAACTCATGTATATAAAGAGTTTTCATAATAGTCACATCTATTCATAACAAGTCACAATTTTTAAAAAGGAAGCAACTCTTTAGAACAGTCACGTCTGTTCATGACAAGTTACAACTCTTGGAAAGGAAACAACCCTTCAGAACAGTAACATCTATTTATGACAAGTCACAACTCTTAGAAAGGAAGCAACCTTTTAGAACAGTCACATCTGTTCACGACAAGTTACAACTCTTGGAAAGGAAGCAACCTTTAATTTCCAAGTTTGAATTTAACTACTTATATCACAAACTAATTTCCAACAGTAAGGCAGCTTTAACAAGAGTGCCATTAGGCATACCATGTTTAGAGTTCCTTATGGCCCAGTTAAGAGATTGATCCTAAGTTTAAGAATTGTTGTGATCAGGTAACAAATGCAAAACCCTACTCTAGACTGCTTTAGAGAAACTAAAAAAAAAAGAGAGATGATCTCTATCTTCTACTGCCATTTTACATAAAACAAACGTTGTATCCAATGTGCTATGCCATCTACTTTTAATCCCAAGACTATTTTTAATCACAAGCCAAGAAATGAAAGATGCCTCTAGGTGAATGGAATTTCACTGTAAAAGATTAAACCATGTGCCTCCCTTAAACCCCTTGCAAGAAGTTGATGACATGATTTATTAGGGAATTTACTACTCAAATCAATAGACCAACTAATAGAATCATCAATCAGTACATTAAGAGGAATTCTACTTCTTAGGTGATGGACCTGAGGGTTGAGAATAAGTGGACTCGAGTCAATCCTATTATCATACCAAAGCCAAGTACTAGCACCATCGCCAACCTTGTGTTTAATACAAGCATAAACTAAAATTCTTAGCAATTTTAAATTTATAAATTAATCCTTCACTTTAATATTTATTTTTACATGAATAATTAGTAAGAAAATTATATAAATTTCATTAATTTAGTAAAAAAAAGATTATATTTTCTTAACCTCTTAAGCATTCACTAAAAGGTGATAGCCAAAAAAAGCTTAACAACTTTTGTCTCTAAACTAAAAGGTATAATATATAAACTAACTCTTAAAATTTTGTATGAAAATTTAAATAAATTCTAATGTTTTTAAGTTTATAAATTATTCTTTAATTTTCACATCTATTTATAAAATAATTCTTATTTAGGTAAAATTTAAAAGTAACTCCTTGATATTTTTATTGTAGTATAAATGAATCTATATCTTTATTGCCTTAACTATTATTGCATATTACAACACTTAATGCCTGCTTAGATGAGCTTTTGGGAGGCTAATAAACATTTTTTTCTACCATAAAAGCCTTTTTAAAGAAAAATGGATGTTTGATTGTAAAATAAAAAAGTAATTCTTTAATAGATATAGTTTTTTTGGCAACCAAAATACAACTTTTTAAAAAATTCAAATTTGGAGCTTCTAAAAATGATTTTTTAGATAGATTTTTCATATCAATTAATGAGCTTATTTTTTAATCCATTTTATCCTTATATTTTATACATAATTCTCACAATACCTACAAACTCATCTTCCCGTTTATTATATATTTAACTATTTACTCAACTTGGATAATTATTTTGATATTTATATAATATTATTTCGCTTTTTTATATGTTTTAATATTTATTTTCGATATTAGTTTACTTATGTTATAATCTATATAAAAGATTTGGTTAGATA
>JANVCQ010048881.1:0-10898 GCA_025531925.1 Erythroxylum plowmanianum
TACCTAGGTTCAAAATTCACATACAAGTCATCATACATGTCTTGGGATGTCCTAATCCCATTTGAGAGATATGGTTTACCCAACTTACCTTAAAAGAAGGTGTACACACCCTTGACTTCAACAATCCTTGGTAAGAGCTCCTTGATCCATAGCTCTTGAGCCTTTATACACACAAATATACAATGTATTTACCACTCAAACATTTATCTCATATTTATATACCACCACATAAGTGTATAAAATACAATATCAGTATCTTTAAGCTATAAGATTCGACCATCAAGCTTCTCACATGGTTACTTCCCTTATTATTCACATTGTTTTCTTTTATATTTTCCAAGGCATTTAATGCCTTTAATATAATACTTAAACATTTCAAAGCATAATTAAGCACATTTTTATCCAAGCACAATAGGTCACTACTCATCAATCTAAGCAAAAATTCAAGTTTACTCTAAGTAAACATGAAAGTCTCTTTCCAAAGCACACCATTACAATCCTTGAATCCTAAGCCAAGTTCACTTAGGCATTTTATCAAACACCTAATATGAATGACTTTCAAGTCATATTTTCAAGAATTTATCATTATCATAGTAATTCGTGCTCCTATCTTGTTATATAACAAGCACTTCCAAACAACAACACATTTCAGCACTCCATTCAATCCAATTCCCTTCATTTAAGCCATATTCATCATAATTTTACATCTCATTACATTAGTCCATTTCTTCCCCCATCATTTTGGCCAAGCCTTATCCAATATACATCTTCTTCATTTTTCATCATCAATTCACATTATACATACACTATTAATACCATAGAATTCATTTAAACCATCAATTTCAAAAGATATTCAAAATTTCACAAACTTTCACCAAAGAGAGGGCATCTCAATTTTGGCTTAGGGAGACTTCTCCATGACTCATTTCATTCACTAAACCATGTTTCATGCATATTCAAGCATGGAGAACAACATATCTTAACACCAAACTCAAAATCATAATGTAGAGAGAGATGAGACAAAACTTACCTAAACTTTCCTTTAGTGATATCTTAGAATCCTTTAAGAAGTTCTCAAATATAATGATAGAATTGAGTTCCTTGATCCCAAATTAACTTAGAACACCTTAGTTTGGGTTGGAGAATTTTAAAAAAATGGTGGAAATTTGGTGATGGCCGAATGGTGTGCTTCTCCTCCTCTCTTCTCGTTTCTTCTCCTTTTTTTCAATTAAAACAAAATGTTTTTAATATTTAATGGTGGGGTGCACGGCCACATAAGAAAGAAGGGTCTAGAATGTTGACTATTCTTTGATCAAACATGGTGAAAATACCTTTTTGCCCTTAGCTTATGTGAAATTACCATTATACCCTCCAAACTTTTCCTAAATTTGCAATTAAGCCCAAAATTTAAGAACAACCAAAAATTTTATCTTCATTTTGGTTCCCGTACTTTTGAAAATTATAATTAAGACCCTTAACTTTATAAAATTACATATTGGTCCTCTAAAAATTAAAAATTACATTTAAGTCCTTTAAATTTTAATAATTTGCAAATAAGCCCTTATGTACATTAACTTTTCCAATTAAGCTTTCTAAGTGTCTAGTAAGTCTATAAATCTTGTCTAATCACCTTTAAGGCATTAGAACACATTTAAGTCGACCACCATGGCCATATCCATCCAGTAGACACTATTTTACACACTTAGAAGCTTATATCTTGGAATCTCCAAGATTTCGCATACTGATGAACTTTAAGTTCATGTAAGGGCATATAACATTATATATCACTGACATATTTATCGAAAGGATTCAAATACATTTTTGAACTCATATATAACCATGTATATATCAATATATAGTAGTATCTCTAAGTACAGGCCAATACAAAAGGGCTCAGAGAGTTTGGCGTTACATCTAGAATATTAGTTCATTATCTGATTTCATATGATTTAGATTGAGAAATCCTTTTGTGTGAATAGATCTACTATAATTGGAAGGAGCTGCATGCAAACCTAGAGATAGGTTGACATAAATCTTTTGGATTATGGTCAAAGTTAATAGTGAAATTCACTAATCAATAATGCAATCTTATAGGTTTTAACTTAAAAGGGATTTTGGTTAACTAATAAAGCAATTAGTTGTTAATAGTTGATAAGTGTAAAATACATCGTCTTTTAGGGCATAGTTTAATATATGTTTAGTTGTTAATTCAATTATTTAGTATGTGTTTAGGTTAGAAGTATGTTAGTTTGTTAACTATTTATGTTTTAAGTCTTTTATGGGTTAGCACAAGTCTTTGAGCTTAAATATTATGTTTTTAAGGTACCTTGATGTGTTTGCTAGTATTTCAGGATCAACATCGAAGAACGGAGGAGTTTTGGTGACATTCAGGTTGAAACAATGGCCACGATCATAACAGAAGCATCAGATTTGGCCTATGATCGTGGCCTACGTCGAGCAGACACGTAAACACCCAAAAATGTCAAGTTTTGAGGAATTTTTTCCCAAAAAACACTAAGACTGCCCAGAACACAAGAGGATATTTAAAGAACAAGAAGGTAGAGAGGAGGTTTTGGCATCATCCACCTTGAGAAACCCTAGAGAGAAATTATCGCAAGATAAAGGAAGAGGAGAAGACACTGACTCGACGTACTTCCAAAACCAGGAGGTTTCCCTACATCGCTACCTCCCATCATCCATTTAGATTGTTTTTCCTATTTAATTTCAATTTTATTATTATATAAAATTGGATTAATAGTTGATGATAGGATCTAGAATGTTGAGGATGTTATAAACTCACCTTCAGAATTTTATTCTTGAATTAATGAAAATCTAATTGTTTATGTGTTTATTGTATTTGTTATCATTTGATTCTGCAATTACATAATTTGATAATAAACTGAGAGGCTAAATCAAATGAAAAATGATTAAATTAGACTAATGAGAGTTAGGTGATTTAATAGGAACAAGAATTGAATCAGATCAAGAAATTATGCAAAGAGAGATCTTGTATAGGTTTCTGATAGTTTATTAGAAAACTTCATAACTAATTAGGATTTTAGATAGATTGTGAATTGAGAGATTGCAACTTTTATAATCTGATTAGGATTTATGATTTAAGTTTAGTAGTAACTCAAGAAAGAGTAATCAAACTTAGGATAGTCTAGAGCTAACAATCCAATAATTCATAATCAGTTACGTTAGCATTAAGGATAGGTAAAATTTTGTTTCTCTTAATTGATAATTTCTTTCAGTTGATTCTTATGTGTGCTGCAATTGCTTAGCATTTAGTATTTCATATTTGATTCTTAATTTGATTGATTGAATTAAGTTCTAGTATTAGTTTCATGCAACTTGAATTTATGTTATTGTTTTTAGTCTTATATTTTAGGATTAGATTAACTCCCTCCTCGTGGGATCGAAACTTTTGGTATTACGCTAATGAACTGCGCGCTTGTGGCTTATTGAGGGTTATTAATTAAAACTTACACACAACAAATCACCCGATCAATAGTATTAAGAAAGATATTAACATAAGATAGGAATTTGCATGGTCTAATAATCAATAATTTAATTTCATGATAAATGGTTAGTATTTAAGAATTCTTAGGGGGATTAATCACCTAGGTACTATTTTCTTGATATTAACTTTTCAAAGTATTTTCATTTGTCTAAGTTCATTATTGTGTTATTTTTAGTTTAGTTAGTTTAGTTTAATTTTTAATTAAATCTATAATCTGATTCAGTAGTTAGATAATAGGAAAAGGATGAATACTAGTACTTTCAATCCTTGTGGGATTGACTCGTACTTGTTAGTGCTAGCTATAACTACACCGTTCGCTCGCAGTTAAAAGTGATAAATCTTTATAAGCATAAAAATCATTAGTCAAGTTTTTGGCTCCATTTTTGGGCATAGTAATATTAGGAAGGCTTAGCTTTTATTAATCTAACCATTATTTTTATTTATTTTATTTATATTTTATTATGATTTTGTTTTTATTTTTGTTTACTTATTCATTTATTTATGTTTTGAATTTCTATATTCTTACTTAGTGTTTGTGGCATATTGTTAGGATTTAAACTTCATCGTTATAGCTACAAACCACAACGGAAGGATAGAGAGGACAATATTCTCATGGGAGTTATAGTATGTCAACGCATATGGCAACATCACAAATTTGGGACGAGAGAATGGTGACATGTATTTAGAAGTTCAACCGATATCCACACTATGATGTTCAACCGATATCCACACTATGATGTGACAATTGGGGGGGGGGGGGGTAACCATTACAATTATGAATGTGAAGCACCAAATTATACATGGGAGCAACCATATTGCATGCAAAATTGGCCTCAAAGTACACCATATGAGAATACTTATAATTCATAATAGAGTTACCCTTATGCTGATGGATGGAATTATTATGCTTTAATTGAATCTCTACAACCACAACAATAAGAAGAATGACTTACAGATATAATAACAAAATATCTTGCTAAAAGTGAAGCTAGTCAACATAAATTTGAAGATGGATTTTCTTCAACTGAATATATTAAGCTAAATGCAACATATTATTTGAGCTTATTAATGCCTCAAATTGAAGAAGAGACAAAGGTCAACTTTATGAATGAAGTTATATTTCAAGAAGATGAGGAGGTAACTACTATTATAGAAGAGAAAGACGAACAAATGACAAAGGAAGTAAAGGAAGAAGCCTCCGTCCAAGAAGAGCAAGTAAAAGAGTGGCCAAAGATGATTGGAGAAGAAGAAGAGGAGGAAGCCTCTGTCTGAGAAGAGGAAGCTGACGAATGGACAAAGGCGATTAAGGAAGAACAAGAGGAGGAAGCCTCTGTCTGAGAAGAGGAAGCTGAAGAATGGACAAAGGTGATTAAGGAAGAACAAGAGGAGGACCCAAATGAGGAAACTATAGATGAATCATTGGTAGTCACCTTGAGGAATGATTCTCACTTCCTACAAGACAAATTGTTAAAGTTAACTAAAGATTTAGGTATTTTTATTATTCCTTATTTTATTAACTGTTTGTTGTTGAAAAAGGCATTAATGGAGTCGTCATACTTTAATTTAATACATTATGACCTTATTATTATCTTATAACATGTGGCTTATTACAGACTATATGGAGAAATGAGTGGAGGCAAGTCACTAATTATAAACCAATATTGATGGTAAATATGAAAGGTATCTCGAGCTAACGACATTAAACCAGTGCTACTTGGGAGGCAACCCAAACCTTAGGATATGTTTTATTTCTATTTCATGTTGTTTCCATTTTTTTAAAGTTAGCATAGGACTTTATTTTTTATTTTTTTGTTATTTCCGTGTCTGTTAGTTATTATTTTTTAACTTTTTATCCTTTTTTGCTTATATTTTGTAAGGATGATTGTATCTAATATAAGATGGACCCTACATCAAATTCAAAACTTTATAATTCTTATTATTCAAGGCAATACTAATTAAAGCCTTTTCTTACTTTTTGTGTTTTAATTGATATTTTATTTATCTGTTCTTATATTATGTACATTGGGGACAATGTATAATTATAAGTATGGAGAAAGGATTTCTTAAGTTCATTTTAATCTTTTTATTAAGTGTTATTAAATAATATACCAAATTAGTTAAAACATTTCCTAAATACTTAAGATCATTATTGATTATTAAACTGAATTAGTATGCGAAAGGATGAAAGTTAGAATAAACTTGCCTTTATAGGTTATATTTTTAGTAATCATTAAACTAGTTGATTTGAGTGAAAATTGCCTGTTGTTTACACACATAAGACCCTTTTGTGAGCTTTTGTACCTAAGAGCAAATACATCATTATTTTAAGCTCTTTTATTCTTTCATAGGAGTTGTCATACATAGTTGGATAATTCTAGAACTTACTTTTATTATTCATATTAAGATCACATTTGTTAAATTAAAAGCATTGAAATGATGAAGGCATTTAGATTGAGCCTTTGTTTAGCTTATTTTTTTGATAATTATCCCACCATATTCTATCCCTTAGGAGTAACCAATTTTGAGACATAGCCTTTTTCATTGAGTATAACCACATTATTAGCCTTTACCTTATGTTTCTTGAAGGTTTGTTTGGTTATTTAAATTTAATTGATTGCTTGAAACTTGGATTTTATTAAAGAAGTTTAAAGAAGTCCAATATTTCTTTAATTGTTGGTAAATGATAAATGCTAAAAATAAATAAATAATAAATGTTGCCAGTGTAATAAGAAAGAAACAAGGGACTTATGGTATAAAGGGCCTATATTGTGAAGAACTAAGTTTCTTGTAATTTTGTTTTTGTAAATTTCATTCAATTTTATCACCCTTTTTGTTATCCTTATCATACCTTACCTAAGCCCCATTAAAACCACAAGGCCTTTTGAGTTTTGTTTCTAGTTTACTTCTAAGTGGAGGGAAATGATTTTTATTACAAACTTATAGTTAAAATTCTTCTATGTATTGATTTAAAAGTTCATATACCTTTCACCCTAAATACTTTAAGTGCATTGATTTAATACTTGGTAAAGGTGCAAAAATTTATGCTTTCGATTTCAAAAAGATTATCAATGTGATTATTGTTGATATTGAATTATGAAGGTCAGTTCTAGGATAACTTGAATCTAATTGTATGTTAATTTGATTTATATGATATGATGATTTAGAGTTAGGATGGGGAGGTTGAGACTCATAAGGTATGGATGTTTGTAGGATTGATGATCTAGGTCATGATTTGTTTGAGGACAAGCAAAAGCTTAAGGATGGGGATGTTTGATAAATGATTATTTAACTATATTTATAAACCCATATTTAGTGTGTTTCGTTTATTATTTAAAAATTTGATAGTATTTTTGTTACTTAATTCTCTTCAAGTGTGTGATTGCCTTCTTGGACCAAAAAGATAAAAATTCGGATGAAATCGTGCCATAAAATGAAGATTTAAAGCAATTTAGAGATACACATCCATACATAGTGACCGTGTAAGTCTCAGTACCCATGTAATCACAAATTCAGGTGTTTTTGGAGATACACGATCACCTACATAGTCATGTAAGTGACCGTGTATGTCCTAGAAACCCTAGTTTTTACCATAAAAGGATGTTATCGAAATGAGATGAAGAGAAGGCAAGTTTTAGAGCATTTTTTAGCTGTAAGAAACATAGAGAAGAGGCAATTCTAAACAGAGGACAAGGAAAACATGAAGATTATGTCACAAGATTTCACAAATAGCATCATTCAATGTAAATTATAAAAAGAATCATTAGAGACAAAAGGGAGATTTAGAATATTATTTCTTTATTTTTTATTTGTTATTAATTTTGTTTTCCATGTGTAGAAACTAAATAGTTTAGTGTCTAAGTGGCATAAAACCTAAGCTATGATTACAATATGATTTAATCTTTTGTTTAATGCATTTTGTTGATTGATTTATTATGATTCAATTATGCGCTAGATTCTTGGCCCAATATGTCCAGCATATTAGTTCATTATCTGATTTCATATGATTAAGATTAAGAAATTCT
This sequence comes from Erythroxylum plowmanianum, assembly GCA_025531925.1. Classification (NCBI taxonomy): domain Eukaryota; kingdom Viridiplantae; phylum Streptophyta; class Magnoliopsida; order Malpighiales; family Erythroxylaceae; genus Erythroxylum; species Erythroxylum plowmanianum. The sequence goes on from JANVCQ010048881.1 coordinate 7,546, forward strand.
TTGTGTGAATAGATCTACTATAATTGGAAGTAGTTGCATGCAAACCTAGAGATAGGTCGACATAAATCCTCTAAATTAGGGTCAAACCTAATAATGAAATTCACAAATCAATAATGCAATCTTAAAGGTTTTAACTTAAAAGAGATTTCGGTTAATCAACCAAGGGGTTAGTTGTTAATAGTCTTAAGAAAGATATTAACATAAGATAAGAATTTTCGTGGTCCAATAATCAGTAGTTTGAGTGCATGATAAAGGCTTAGTATTTAAGAATTATTAGGGGGATTCATCACCTAGGTACTATTTACTTAATACTTCCTTTATCTGAGTTCATTATTATGTTATGTTTAGTTTAATTTGTTTGGTTTAATTTTTAATTAAATCCAAAATCTGATTCAATGGTAGATAATAAGAAAAAGGCAAATACTAGTACTTACAATCCTTGTGAGATCGACTAGCACTTGCTAGTGCTAGCTATAGCTACATCGTGCACTTGCGGTTAAAATTGATAAATCTTTATAAGCATAGAAATCATCAGTCAGTTGGTATGGAGGTTTACATGAGAACTACCTCTACATAAAAAGGTGAAGAAGCCTTAACATTGTAGTTAAGAATGTTGTGGTAAAGAAAAATCATAGTGGAGGATGATCCTGAGCTTTATGCTAATGTTTAATAATGGAGCTTATTTATAAGTTTGCTTTGGTTTAGTAATTGATGTCTCCTTAACAATTAGTATACTTTGAAGCCTATGGCTTACTATTATTGTACTAAACCTTATTCCCTTTATTCAATATACATTTTAATTTCTTAAAAAAAAAGGCATCCCTTCATTTAAAGTTTGATTTTTTCTATTATTTCATTTTTTAAGCAAGTGGGAATGAATATATCAAAGGTTATGAACCTAATTTTTATTTTTAAAATTTTTAGAATTTAATACTTGTCTTCATCTTGACAGTTTATGATATAGGTGTAAAGTAGTAAATAATATTAATAAAATAAGTGATAATAACTAGAAGAAAGTAAGTTAAGTGTCATGGTGAGCATATTTTGAAAAAAACTATTTGAAAATATAACTCAATTGTAATGTTTTGTTTCAAACCTGAATCCTAATGAACGTAATGATTGTGCACTAGAAATTTTGTTGAAATATAATATATAATTACATATTGAATATAATGATTTCCTATAATTTCTCGTGTGGCACTTGTAATATTTAGTAATTTTCAATAGTAATATATTTAGAATTCATTAATCAAGAATAAAAAAAAAAAAATACATGTTTGTCATTCTCAAATTAAACAAGGTCATTTCCAAATGATTTTGTTTCTTTATATAAAACATTAAAAAATGCTCCAATTTCGTTCATAACTTGATATAGAAGTTGTTTAACTTATTAATTTAATAGCTAGTTTTCTCAATGTTGAAGCCTTTTCACTAAATAATCTCCATCACTTAACTGTATTTTAAAATAATAGTTATATGAAATAAAAATGTATATTATTAATAAGTAAAGGAAGAAAAAAAGTATAAAAACTTACTAGGCTGCATTTTTTTTCCATCATTAGTTCTTTCTTTGTAGATGATCTAACAAAACTCTCTAAATCTTCACGATATAAATTAATTTCATTTATCGCTTATGATTGCTCTTCAATAGAGAAAATACCTTATCATTCAATCACATTAAAGAGACCGTCTATATGCATGTCCACTTTATAAGTAATAATAATTGAGAAAATAAGCTTGCTAAGTACATCCTTTGAGTAAGATGTTTATCCCATCGTCAGTTCAGAATATCTATATAGGCTGGCATAATTTCTTCTTCCCTTTAAAAAGATTCATAATTATTTTGCAAGCTCTATACATACCACCATATATGTACCCCAAAGATGGTTTGTCATTTGAGTCAAAAATCCTTAATAACTTTATAAGAGGAGTCATAATCTTTACAATGGTCAAGCTGGCATCCCAAAATTTGTTATCTAGAATAATAACATAAACTCCTTTTCCTTTTTCACTCTTTGATTACTTATTGACTTGAAATTTTTTTACCTTTCACTAAATTTTGAAGTAGTTGTTTATGTTCATAAACACTTTCCAAAGTAATAAATGTAGTTGCAAACCTAGAGGAAGCAGGATGCATAATTTCAATCAAATCTTCTTATTTTATTAACCAACACAAAATATAATATGATTATACACAAAAAGTATAATCTTACATACACATGAAGAAAGACTAAACATAGGGTTCATACCACTAATATCTTTTAAAATAAGATTTATATAATGAGCAGCATATAAAGACTAATAAATATGCTCATACTTTGATGTACCAAATACCTAGATGATACATAATTATCTGTAGTATTTATAACAAAATACACAACATTTTTTGGTCCAACTCATTCGACAGAATGACATAATAAAAATTGTTCCAATATTACAATAAAACAAGAAATTAATCAAGGTTCTTTGTCTTTAATTAGTCAACCCATTTGCCATAATAGTGCACCTGTTGTTTCCCAACAAGAATTATATGTACCCATAATCAACTAACATTTCATTTTTAAATCTTAAAACAAAGGCACATGAATCTCATAATAAGAAGATGCCTTAAATCTTGGACCTATTATTGTTGTAGCATCTATTGCTTCTTGAAAATATAGTAAATTTAAAACATTTAAAGGAATATAAACCATCTAACCTGTTGGATCCCGATTTCGAAGCCCAACTCTTGCTCTAAAAAGCATAAAGGCTGAGTGTGCGTATTACCTTGTAGGATTTTTTCAATGAACCCTTATTAGTCATCATCCCATATGGGTGGCGTGCCCACACCAGTTAAACCTCAAAAACGAACTCATTTCACCTACTTCTGAATAGATTTTGGAAAACCTAAAAAAGGAATTTTAATTAGACTTCTACAGAACATTTGTTTCCAATTGTCTTAAGTTTCTAAAGACATCAAAATCATTCAATTTGGGTCAAAAATCTGAAAGTTATAACCCAAATATTTTTGATCTGTTATTGTATTGAAACAGTACACTATACCCAAATTCACTCCAGAAATTGAAAATCTTAAAGGCTGAATCAAAATTCACTCTCTTCATAAGATTTGTAGCTCTATGTGTCTAATTTATTTAGAAATAAGAATTGTCTCAATTAAAGCTCTACAGGTCATGATATCCTCAAAATACTGAAGCATATTCAATAAAATGTCCAGTTCATGCTCTTCCAATTGATACCCTTACTTTGGTTCAATAAATCTTTTTCAACTTAATACTAAATGTAGCATCCCGTTACCGATGCGATGGGCATATTGGTACGGGTAGAGCTGTTAGTGCATAAATTGTGATCGAGTG
>JANVCQ010048901.1:0-10896 GCA_025531925.1 Erythroxylum plowmanianum
CTCTAATCAAGAAAATCCAACTACAAAGCATAAATCCTAACTAAGGAGTTCATAACAATGTAGCTGAACATGATTAAGCTACTCCCCTTTTGAAGCCCATTGAACTCCAGCCATTGCTACATCTTCAAGAGGAAAAGGTGTTTAGCCAAGCATTGCTTTGGGAGAATTCACAACCAGAAACCCACCAAAAGCATCCATGGCAGCAGCAGCTGATGAAGAAATTGTCGATGAAAATGAAGAGAGGTGATGAATGATGGTCAAAGTTGAGAGAGAGAGTCGAGTGTGGTGAATATGTTCTATCTATATGTCTGTATCTTGTTATCAGCTTTTAACCTAATTTGGTAGGTTTGACTCTACGAAGATTAGCACGAAATGGAGCACTCATATAGCTATTCCTGGAAGATTGTTAAGGAGATTGAGAACTATGTAAAACAATTTCTATGGGTTAGTAAAATGGTAATGCAAGAGGTGCCAAGTTCAAGTGGGGTGAATTATGTCTCTACAAGGCCATGGGGGAAGGGGTGGGGGTTAGGGATCACTTATATTTAGTCGATGCAGAAAGTTATGTTCACAAAGCATATATGGAGGTTATTTAAGGTTATGGAAGCTCTATGGTCTAAGTGGATAATTGAATATTATATAAAAGAGAAAAATTTTTTGGCAATTAGAGCAAAACTGTTGACATTGAGACCACAAATCTTCCATTTGATGAAGAAGCAAGTCAAGAATGGTGAAAGAACTTGTTTTTGGTTTAATAATTGGTATGAGATGAGTCCGTTAATCAACAAGAATGAACATCGACATTTACCACTCCGAATACCGGTACATGCAAGAGTTAACTACATTATTCTTGCTGGCCGTTGGGACTGCAATTTTAGAGGGGTTGCTAGAACTATAAATTTCCTCCCTGATCCTACACCAGTTAGGCAAGATGATGTTATTCTTTGGATTGCTACTTGCTCCAAGGAATTCTTTAATGGATCCTGTTACAAATTGTTCAAGGTGTCGCAACCTAAAGTCACTTAGGTTGAAATTATATGGAAGAAACCCTTATCCCCTGAGGCATCTTTTATATGTTGGCATGCGATGAAGGATAGGACCAAAATGAAAGCGAGATGGTATGGAAATGCACTAACCTTAACATCGCTTATAGCCTATGTGCAACAGATCGTGAAACTCGTAACCATTTATTTTTCCAATGTTATTTCTCACATGTTGTTTGGAACAAAATCTAGCAAATTATTCAGGTTTTTTGCCCCTGTGATGATTAGGAAAACATTGTGCAATGGACTACCAATATGTTCAAGCTTTTACTATAAGATGGGGTTGTTCTCCAAGCTACCTTCTGTTACACCATATATTCTTTATGGAAGGAGCGAAGTCATTGTCTATATATTGACAAGATGATGGAAATGCAACAACTAGTGAGCAAAACTCTATATTGGATATGGGAAGTCCTTTTGGCCAAAGAAAAGCGTCTATACCTCATTCTAGTATGAAGGGATGGTGGAATGTAGGCTGTTAAATGCTATTGGTAGATGACATTTTCTCTACTCTGCATCTGTTCGTCTTTTGTCATGAATTAATCTGCTAATCTATGTTATGCTTGCTACTACTGTTACTGCTTTCATGAGTAATTTGCATGTCTGATGTTAGTTTTTGGATTGTTGTCCTAATTATATGGGTAGCTTTTTTTAGCTAGCTTATTTTAGCTGATTGTATTGTTTATTTATGATCTCAAGCCATTGTATTATAAATTTTGAGAAGCTTTGCTTAGGTTAATATACATTATTTCTTCTTTAAAAAAAGACATTAAATTGCATTGTTTTAATCAAGGTCATAATACTTGCCTTCAAATTGTTGTCCAACTCTATCCAATTGTAAGAATTCCTAGCCTTTTTTTCTTTGATGAATTCTTGAAATTCGAGACTTACACCATCATTTATTATATTAACAATAGATTAAGATGAAAATGTAACTAATATTGAAACTAAACTACTATAATCTTGATCCTTGTCTAATTTTAATTAATAATCATTAAACAAGTAATATCTAAATTGTTTAATGACATCAACATGTGCTTGAGCCCAATCACCATACAACTTCTGATAATAAAAATGTAACCCCTCCATATTATATCTTAGGTCTAACATAAAAATTATTGCTATAATTTTTCTTATCCTAAACTAATAAGAATCTAGTTTCTCTATCATTTGCTCTGCTGTGATTTTAGATCATCTCACTGAAATAAAAATATCCAACTAGATAATACTTAATTGATCTCACATATATGGATAAAACAAATGTGCAAATTTGGATATTTTGTTCCAGAGAACAATTCAGTAGCATTATGAAATATCAACAACTTCACACAAATTACTTTACCCAAGTCTCATTGCTTTTCTAATATATTGAGAATCTGTTTGTCTCTATTTGATGAACACCTCAATATACGTGGTTATTAACTTTTACATCTTAAATGTTGAATTCTAATTGGTTAGATAATCCAAAATTAACTTCATCGTTTGCATAATTTGTAGTTGTTATGTAATTTCTTTAAAATTTGTAACATTTTTTGGTGTCACACTCTAATACACTATATTGCTCTGGATTGTCTTTAATGCATCCTTTATTGCCTCTAACCCTTCATTCACTATCAAGTTCATAACATGTATAATAATATATATGGAATAACCTTCTACCAATTAGCAAGCTCCTAAGGTTATGATTGAGTGCTTAATGTTGATGTTTCAATTCATTAAACACTTAACCATTGCAGTTGTCAACCTTTGACTTGTATGTGATGCCATCATATAAACAAGCATATCATTAAAAACTTGATCAAAAATTATTATAACATGATTAATAAATAAATGATGAAAAATTAAAGAATATTATTTACCTCAGGAGTCAACTACATTAAGTCCAATAATTGTCAATGTAATGTGCCATCACTACTATATAACTTTCAACCAACATCTTGTGACAATGCTTGCATTAGCCTTTTCAACTACATCACTTAATTTAGTCTCAATGAAGCAATTCTAAACATCACTTCTCAGTAAACTAGTTCTTTTAACCTAAACTACTTCTTCATTTGGTATATTGCTAGGTACTGGATTAGAGCTCTCTATTAGTATATTATTGAGTATCATATTAAAAAAATTCTATTGAAAGATTGTGCTCATTATTTGAAACAATCAGCCAGAGAAACATGTTACACTTGTAATAACATTTATAAAAATAGTTAATACTAATATTAATGTTAGATTTATCTTCCATTTCCAATAATACCTGAATGAAAAATTGCAATTAAATATATGATAACACAAATTGAGAAATGAAAATTCATACATGTTCAAACATATATTACAACTTGATGTTATAGCACTTTTTTCTCCTTAGAGTTAGCTCGATATGTTGGTCAGTTGGGAATGCCTGAACCAGGAATTTGGTGCTCGATTCCTTGAAAGGGTGGAAGCCCCTTTGGCATCTCCTCAGCGAAGACGTCTTTGTAATCCTACAAAATATTTTTAACCTCAGTGGGTAAATCATTGGGTAGTTTGTTAATAGCAAAGCATTATTTTTTATATAAATCATAAGGACAAAAGGCATATGAGGAAAACTAGTCCTATCTGCATCTCTCACACTTGCATAAAAGTTACCTTTTTCCTCACCAGCTTTTAACTTTTAGCTTTTCACTCTCTCGCTCAACTAACGCTTCCTTTTCGTCTCTCCCCTTACTTGACTTTTACATTTCATCTTGTCTTTTCTCTCTCTCTTCTCTCAATTTGATTTCTACGCCTAAAACCTCTTTAAGGGAAAGAGGTTTCAAAGTACATGTCCTACCATCCATTAAAAAAGAGTACTTGTTAGTATATCCATCTTTATTCGTGCTCTCACTAACATAGTTAGTACAACTACCTCCATCATTAATAACAAGGCAAGTCTTTTTCTTAACTAAACATCTTGTATGGAAGATGTTAGTACGTTGCTTATCACTTAGCTTAGGTGAGATTTGTGTATTCAAGGCTTGGACTACCACCAATGCTTCATTAGACCCTTCAACCTCGAATTCATTAGCAAAGTCGTCCCCCTTAATACCTACTTCCTCATCACTTTTATTCAATTTAGGCATATCATCACACTTATAATCACTAATGTAAGTCCCATCCTCCTACAACATATACACCTTTTGGTTAGAACATTGTGATGCTATAAGACCTTTACCTAGACACATAAAGCATGTGACATGTTTTGACTGGTTTCGATTTTGACCCAAGTTTGAAGAACTAGCCTTAGACTCAATACATTTAAAGGACATATTTTATTGGCACTAGGGTTGGGCGGGTTTCTCTTAGCCCCATTGTTTCCCCATTTATTTTTCTGCCAATATAGGTTCTTAGGTTGAGCCTTTATATTAAAAGAAGAAGCAGAAGCATTCTCCTTTATACGTCTCTCAGCAGTCCTGACTTTCTTTAACAAATCATTCATGTGAATGTACCATAACATCTCAACTCTTTGTGAATTAGTAGATTTAACCTTCTAAGAAAGTAAGCTAAAACAATCGATTCATCACCTTTAGTGACAACTTTGATTTTCAATACTTCCAACTCTTGAAAGTATTCAGCTATAGTTCGATTGTCATACTTTAGTTACAATTCACGAGAATAGGCATTTGGAACATACTTCTTCCTCATTATGCCAGTTAGTACACATCAAGACAAAATAAAGGATTCCTTATTCCTTCTATGTTCATACACAAGGTTACTCCTTTAAAGAGTGACATAATTTTGGAATTCAACAACAACTAGCTTAAGTTTATTTTCTGCAATAAAATTATGAATGTCGAAAATCCTTTATACTTTCAATTCCCCATTTAAGTAAGTTTTAGGATCAAATTTTCAAGGAAATTAAGGAATTTGCAACTTAATAGATCCTAAATTACCATCAACCTTTTTACCTTGTCCATGAGTGGGGATGGAAGTTTCAATATCTTCCTCGGTCTCTTCTTGATATTGATTGCTCATAGAAGCTTTGGTTGCACTCATGTTATTTAAGGACTCCTTAATATTTTTAATCTCAGCTCCTAACTCCATTATTTGTTTTACCAATATCATCAACAAGCCATTGTTGTTAGGCTCTAAAGTGTCCCTTTCAATGTGGGCCAAGTGACAACAGGTGTTGAGTGCACTACAAAATTTACCTGACTTTGTATACTAAAATTTGTAGTTATGGTGAGTCGAGATCTAATCCATAGGGAATGTTCAATTAATTTCTATAACGAAATTAATTGATGCAAGGAAAGTATATAGGGTTTTTAGATTTTAAGCAATTTAGAAATTAAGGTAAAAATAAATATCAAAAACAAATTAAAAAAACAATCGAGCATCAGAAAAGTGTCAAATATAAGTGAGGTTCGATTCTAGGGTCAATCTTAGCCTAAACATGATCAAACATATTCCATTATTCTAACAATTTTACAACTCAGGGATTAATAGAACGCTCTACAAACCTCAATTTGCACTTAGGTTGTATTCAATTAAGATACGATCGTTAATTAAACCTAATTATCAAATAACCTAGGATATGATCTCTAGATTTAATTTGGCAGCCGCGTTACTAATTGAAAAAGGATCAATATAGGTAGTAACCTCACACATTCGGGTTATCTAACCTAAGTTATGTTGTTTCTAACGATTAACGATTGATAGATGCTACTCAAAAACATCAAAAGTAACGATTACTGATTACATTCAATGTTTTAGCAATAGGGTCGAATTAAAACAATCAAAATAACATATTAAGATCATTCATCCTAAAACCAATCAAGTCAATACCAATAACACAACAATTCAAAAAAATTACAACTTTAAAATGATAAAAATAGTTTAACCATGACTTGATGTCGATATTCCTATTAAACTGCTGTCAAAAAACTAGCCTTCCATCTCTATTTTCATGCTCCAACCATGAGCCATCTTCTCCATATGCTCACCCCTCTCTCCACCCCACCTTCTGCCACAACTATTCTCTCACTATAGCTTTTCTCTATTCGACAGTGTGACCATTTAACTTAGAGGTTTTGGTCCTAGGATACTATTCACTCACTTCGTTTCTTATAGCCACCAACCGCAACTCTTCTCCAACTTTCTCCATCCAAGCCACTTCTCTTGTCTAGCTTCTCTAGCCACCAAGCCACACCGCAACCCTCCTTTCTTCACGCCTACTGCGCCACACTGTGTATTGATGGGACAAATAAACCTTTGTGATTTTCAGTTCACTTATACTATTCACGCCAGCACTCCACTCACTCCCCTCTCATATGCATTTTGAATAAAACACACACCATACATTTGGAATGCTGCGATTAATGTATCGTACGCATGACATGTCCTTCTATTGCGCTGTCATTTCTGCCTACTGCTGTGATGTTTTGAGCTCGCATCTTGGTTGTGCTTTACATTGCTATACTGTCCTCCTTCCTAGCTACTTGCTAGTCATTTTGGCCTTGGCTTCTAAGCTTGGCCACCTGCTACATTGTTCTTCCTATTAAGCATGATTGTCCGTTAAATTTAAATGCACGTAATTAGATGGAACATGCAATTTCCAGTATTTTGTTTTTTAGCCACTTTAATTCTTCTTTGTTCTTTCATTTTTTGTATATTCTTCTTGACTTTTATTTTCTTCTTTTTGCTCTGTGAAGACAAGCAAAAATAATTCCTCACTTTAATTTCTTTGCTTCCAAATTGTACCTAAAATCACATTTGAGTTAAAGTGAGTATCTTAAGCATTTCTAAGACATTAATCACTAAGTATAGGATACCACATGAATTATAATTTAAATATATATCAAATACCACCTACACTTAGCCTTTGACTGTCCTCGGGCAAATCATCAAAATCAAAATCACAAACCAAAATTTGAACTTATTTTCCACATTTCTCATGAATAGATAACCATAAGTAAAAGTGAATGCTTTTCATAACCTAGGTAAAAACTCAACATTCAAAACTTCTACTCATGATCTATCAATATTCATTATCCTTAGAAATTGAGTAATCTAGAGGTAGACTTGGACAGAAGTTATTTAAACAAGATATTTCCATGGGTACATTCAAACACCATTCATGATCGCAACAGTCCATAATTTTACATATCATTTCATTTCTCCACCACTAAAAGTCACATGCATAATCATGAATCAAAGGAATTTTTAAGATTGTAATGTGGGTAAAGGTAAGGTGAGATGTGTTTAGGCCAAGTAGTATGCAAGCCATCAAAGCTAGCGAAACAAAAGTTGTCAAGTCAAGAAGACTTCACATCTATTAATTTTGATGACAATCAAATAATAATAATCTTAGAAATGTATGAACTGTTCTGATAAGTTTGTTAAGTGTGCAGAAAAATGTAAGTAACACTTAGTCAAACCCAAAAGATGCGTGGTCAACACTAGAGGATACATCAACACCAAATGATACATCAACAATAGACGATACACGTCAACACAGACGATACACATCAACACAGATGATACACGTCAACAACAGATGATACATGCCATCACAGACAATACACATCGATAACAAAAGAAGCGTGACACCAGAAGAAGAGTGATAACATAAGAAGCGCGATACCAAACAAAGCGACACCAGAAGAAGTATAATACTAGATGATACAAAAGGAAGCTATTCTAAAACGTCAATCAGTTAGTTAGCTGGAGTTAGTTATAGGACTCAACTAATAACGATTTCTAGAAGATTCAAAAAGCAGTTTCTCGAGAAGACAATTGAAGACTTAGGCTATAAATACTGTTCTAGTTGTAAACTAAATAACGTTTTTACAAAAGATAAAATCTGATTGTATAATACTCAGAGAAACTCTGTCTTTAAAGTGAAAAAGAAGAGAGTAAATACATCTGTAACGTGAAGCTCAAAAATATCTTTCTTAGAGAGAGAAAGAAAGGCTAGAGCTTGGAAAGGCTAAGAAAGCAGATAAAGAATACTTTGTGAGAAAGACTTGAAGAGGCTCTGCACGTGTAGAAAAAATACTTGTAAAGTTGAAGAGTATAGTAAAATCTTAGACAAACTCTGAGGACTGGAAGTAGCCCAAAGTTAAGGGCGAACCAGTATAAAATCGCAACATTTATTCTCTAACCTTTATCTTTTAATTTTCTTGTTGTTAGAAGAGTAGATAATAATTCTTACGATTGCATTACTTATCATCTTTAGTAAAGTGTTTTTGTGATCATCTGAATTTTGTAAAGAAATTCAAGAAAATACTAAAGATTAATATCTTTGAAAATTTTACACAATTCAACCCCCCCTTCTTGTGTATTTTACATATTAGACATGATTTCTATATGAACAAGTGATTTACTTTAGTTGGTGTCAGAGCAAGGCCTCCAAGAAACACTGTTACAAAGTGAGGACAAAGATTCATGGCTGAATCACATGTTTTTATAGCTGAAGGTGCCTCGGTCACAAGACCTCCTGGTTTCAATGGTGAAGATTATCATTATTAGAAGGACAAGATGATGTTTTTTATAGAATCCACACATGTTGATCTTTGGGATATCATTATCCATATACACCAATAGATGACGAAGGCAATAGCATGTCTCGTGACAAATGGTCAGTCAATCAGAAAGCTCGATTTTAGTTAAAATTAAAGGCCAAGTTCTTTCTAAGTTGTGCCCTAAGCAAAAGTAAATATGATAAGGTTTATAGATGCGAATCTGCAAAGGAAACGTGGGACACAATAGCCATTGCACATGAAGGAACAAATCAAGTGAAAGAGTGCAAGATCAGTATTCTTGTTCATCAGTATGAGATGTTCAAGATGAAAGATGAGGAGACTATTGATCAGATGTTTAGACGATTCCAAACCATTGTTAACGGACTTAAAGCTCCTGGGAGAATCTACAATAATCAAGATCATGTCGGAAAGATTCTGAGAAGTTTTTTAAAAAGATGGAGACCTAAAGTTATGGCAATATAAGAGGCCAAGGACTTAAATAAGCATAAGCAAGATGAATTGCTTGGTTCACTAAAAATACATGAAGTAGAGCTTGATGCAAAGGATAAACCTAGAAGAGATAAATCTATCGCATTAAAGGCTGGTCAGAAGAATCAGAAAAATAGAAACACATCTTCAAAAGCATTAAAGATTGAAGAAATCAAGAATGATGAAGCTAGTGAATCTGATCAAGATTCAAGTGAAGATGATGATGAACTATCCTTCATTTCAAGAAAGATTAGGAGGATGTGGAAAAAGAAAACAAAGGGAAATAAAGACGTTTCTTTTAAGAAGAATAGCAAAGACAAATCAAAGAATGAGAAAAGTTCTATCCTCTACTATGAGTGCAACAAACCATGATATTACAAGTCTGAATGCCTGTTACTCAAAAGAAAACATAAGAAAAGTAAAGAAAACAAAAAGAGTATGATGGCAACTAGGGAAGATTTGGATTCGTCTGAATCTGACTCAGACTCAGAAGCATCAGAATAAGCAAATATATGCTTAACAACTAAAAAGGAATGCGACGATGAGGTAACTTCTAACTTTAATGAACTTTAAGATGAATATTTAGAATTGTTAGAAGATTCACATGCTATATTAAAACAATATAAAATATTGAAAAAGAAATTTGCTAAAAGTTTGAAGAACACGGAAGTGTTAGAAAAGGAAAACATCTGTCTTAAGAAACAAGTAGATGATATGAAAAAAAAGTAACTATAGATAGATTTGAGGAAATTAATCAACTGAAACAAATGATTAACAGTCTTTCAGCAGATTTATTAACATTTACTTAAAGTACAAAAAGGATGAATTATATGATTGGAAAATATAGACATCCAAATGATAAGAGTGGTTTAGGGTTTAATAACTGAAACAAAGGATTAACAGTCTTTCAACAGATTTATTAACATTTACTTAAAGTACAAATGGATGAATTATATGATTGGAAAATATAGACATCCAAATGATAAGAGTGGTTTAGGGTTTAATAATAGTAATGTTTGTCATAAAAAAAGTTTTGTTCCTAACAGAAAGAAAAAAAATATTCTTATTACTCGATTAATAATTGTAAGTCTAACCCCAGAGGACCTAAGTTAAAATGGGTACCTAAGAAAGATATAATATATACTGTAGATCTCCTTTCTTGGAAAAAGCAACCAACACCAATGGTACTTGGATAGTAAATGCTCGTGACATATGACGGGAAGAAGGTTTATGTTCTTAGACCTCCAAAATAAGCAAGGAGGATCAGTAACTTTTGGAGACAACCAGTAGGGCAAAATAGTTAGAATTGGCAAAATTGGTAAAGATTCATTTGCATCTATTGATAATGTTCTGCTAATTGAAGGCTTAAAGCATAATTTAATTAGTGTAAGTCAACTATATGATTCTAGTTTTGAAGTATCCTTTAATCAAAATTCTTATGTAGTAAAAAATAAGGACGATTCCATATTCTTTTTTGCCAAAAGATGAAATAATCTCTATTAAATTAACTTAGATGATTTAAAAAGTCAAAATATTTAATGTTTTATATCAACAGATGAGGAAAAACTGATTTGGCATAAAAAGCTAGGTCATGTTAGTTTAAACATATTTCTAAGTTAGTTAGACATGATTTGGTAAGAGGATTACCAAAAATAAGTTTTAATAAAAAAAATTTTTATAAGAGTTGTCAAAAAGGAAAACAAGTTAAAACATCTTTTTTTTTCTAAAAATGGTGTAGCTTCGTCTAGACCTCTAGGGTTGCTACATATAGATTTGTTTGGTCCGACCAAAATACTAAGTCTTGGAGGAAAGAAGTATGGTCTCGTAATTGTTGATGACTTCATTAGATTTTGTTAGATATTGTTTTTATCACATAAAGATGAATCTCT
>JANVCQ010049005.1:0-10891 GCA_025531925.1 Erythroxylum plowmanianum
TTTTCGAAAAATACTTTATAACTTTGATTTTCAGTAGTTCTTGTGAAAAGAACAAGTTTCTTTTAACAAAACATTTTAGAAGGGGCTTAAAAAAATACACAATTCAACCCCCCCTTCTTGTGCATTTGTATATTGTATAATAAATCTTGTATTAACGTGTGATTCACTTCAAACGAGGCATGTAAAGACGCTAACTAGGAGACTACCCCAAAATGTTTCAAATCAAGAATTATGTGGTATATATGGAACTTGTGGTCATGGAGCTAATGTTTGTTCGTATTCTTACAAACCTTTGGTAGATGGGGAAGAACAAGTTAACTCAATTAATGGTTTTCAACTAAGGGAGGCAAATGATTCATACTCGAACACCCACAACCCTAGTTGGAGAAACCACCTTAATTTCTCTTAGAAGACCAACAATCCACCAACGCAACCCCAACCACAATATCAAAATTTTAGAGGCCAAACTTTTTTCAAGGACAATCCTCAAATGAAAACCTACCAAGAAAGCCATCTTTAGAGGAAAGCCTGGATGCATTCATTCAGGTCACAACTCAGAATCAAGAAACAAATAACAACATATTTGACTCCTTAGAAGCATCTGTCAAGAGGATTGAGATTTAAGTGGGGCAACTTATAGCTCAAATGCATAATAATTAAAAGGAAAGGTTACCCAGTAAACCTGAGCAAGCCCAAGCAGTTACCATCCTGAGAAGTGGAAAAATGATTGAGGTTAAGGTGATGCTTGATCTTGGAGTAGGCGTAAATCTTATGCCTCACTCTATTTATGAGAAATTGGATTTGGGACAGTTAAGACCTACAAACATGTGTTAGCAATTAGTTGATAGGTCAATCCATTATTCGAAAGGAATAATGGGAGATGTGTTGGTGAAAGTTGGAGGATTGATTGTGCCCGTAGACTTTGTTGTCCTAGATATGGAGGAAGTGAAGGAGAAAGAAAAGGAGCACTTCATAAGCCTAAGGAGGCATTTTATGGCCACTACCAACACTATGCTTGATGTGAAGAATGGGAAATTGACATTACTATCTTAGGAGATAGTAGAATTTTCAATCTTTAATATTAAACCTATTCCAACTTCTATTGTTTCTGAATAATGGTTTTTTATTGATCAAGTTAATGCTGTCAATTTTGATTTTGCCTTGCTGGAAGAAGCAGAAATGAAGTAGGACTTAGTTAAAGAGAGTGATGAATGTTACTGATTGCTAATGGATGCAACTAAGGAAGTGTTTGGAAAATTCTTGGAGAGGGATCCATATGAAAAGGGGGAAATGGTGGAATCAATCACTTTGAGCAACCCACCTTAAGCATGACCATTAAGGCATGCAACTACAAGACGTTCAAGAAGCAACCCATTTAGTTTCTGTTTGTTTTTCAATTATCTATTGGTTGTTATTTTTCTTAGTGAACCTTAACTTAGTTTATTTTCTTTGTGTGTGCATGCTTACTCTTTCATCTCATCTATCTATTTTCCTTGTAGTTGTTCTTCATTCCTTGACACAGTACACCATGTTCCATACTAGATCAATGCAGTGATCACCCCCCACATTTGTATTATATTTCTATCCCTTTCTTTGTCACTTGTTAATTTAATTTCTTTTAGTTTTAATTTTTTTCCCTGTTTGTGTTAAATTGTGTCTTTTGTTTGATCCCTCTTTCACTTTGTTAACACATTACGAATAGTATGATGTTCAAGTGTTGGGGGAGGTATTAGTAACAATAAAAAATCATTATTTGTGTTGTTATGTGTTTGTTTTCCCATTTAATGGTTAGAGACGCATGATCATTAAATGAACTCGATTGGGATTAGAAATGCATAATGTGAGTGAATGAGTATACTTGCATGCTTAGACTGATTAACATGGATTTTGATTAAAAGGACATTAGCTTGTTGTGATAGACGAATGAAACTTTTCATTTGGTAAGAATTTAAGTCTTTTTGAACTATTAAACACCAAATTCAAGTATTCTTTAATGAGAGTATTCTTTCATGATTCAGAAACTCTAGAGCTTGCTTGTAAATACTAGTCGAGATCACATAATCTTATGCAAACATTGAAATGATGAAGGCAATTAGGATTTACACTTTTTCTTAAAAAGCCACTATGATGTTACCTTTAGTGAACCCCCTTTGAGCTTAACATGAAACATTGTCTTTATTTAAACACAAAATATGAGCCTTGAACTTAATTATTTATCCTCGTCATTGTACCTACCATAAGGCAAGTTGAGCATTTGAATGTGTATGATTGGGTTTAGGGAATAACACACCATCATATGCCAATTAACCTCTAACAATCATCACAAATGCTTCAATTAACCAAACCCATAATATTTAACAAGCCACTTACTTGATTTAGCTTCCAATTCTTAACATATAGTTGGCTTTTGAGTTAGGAATGGGTAGGGTTGTAATAATATGTATCTCTCCTTTACGTTTTTCTCTTCTAAACTTGATCTTGTTCTAAAAAGAAAAAATCAAAAAGAAAGAAAAAAGAGTTAAAAGTAAAAAATAGAAGAAAAAGAAATGGAAGGAAGAGAAGATTACCATAAAATGAAAAGAAGAGGAGAGAAGTAAAATATGGGAAGTTTTAATTTTGTTAAATGAGAGGAAAGAATTGAGTGTTTTATGGTTCATTATCTTGTATTAATTTAAATCTCAATTTGTGTTGTGGTTTTAAACTACAATTTTCCTTTTTCCTACCCTCAGCCTAGCTCCATTACAACTAAAATAAAGACCTTAAGATTGATGTTTGTGTTTGATATAAGTGGTGGAGATTGTATTAGTAAGCAAGCTTATGGTAGATGCCTTATATGAAATGAATGATGAGTTAATATACCCTACCTTTAAATACATGAAAGGATGGAGACTGGAGTGAATATCTATCACACTTGTTAATCTTTGAATTAAAGTGACTGTTGATTTTGGCTAAATATGCAAAGAATAGCTTATTCATGGAGTATTATGAGTTTCAAGTTCTTAGGTTGTGTTTATTGAAATGATCGTTGATATCTTTGACTTTTATTTAGGAAAAGTATTGTTTCCATTGTTTGTTCTTGTACAGTATAGTGTTCTTTATTTTGCTTGAGGACAAGCATAGTTTAAGTTTAGGAGAATTGTTGTGTCTAGTTTCTATTACTTTTAATTACTTTCATATCTTGATTTCAGTTATAAATCCTTATGTTTTGATCCAAATGTGAGATAGATTGAGTGAAATTGGTATAGATGTTGCATGAATCTTAATAAGATTATTTTGTGAATGTGGCATGAACTAAACAAGAAAAATTGTGCATGTAAGTCACACTTACATACGCAGCTATGCATAAGTAAGTCCTAGTCGTGTCACAATTGTGACTTACATGGCACAACTATGACTTATAAATCACAGTCATGACCCCCCCTTCACACAATTTTTTTCCATAATTTTTTAGTTATTATGTGGCAGCTACAGAGGTTGAGAGCATAAAACCATAGACTTTGGAGCATACTACAAAAAGCAAAGGGAGGGCTGATATGATTCACGATTCTATCATTCATTCGATTCTACACTCTTCATACTGAACACACAAGAGACACTACAGGAGACACGTTCGGCTGGAATAAAAAGGACAGAGGGAGAGGTGAGGCAAAGGGATGGAGACAAAAACAAGAGAGCAGAGGGAGGAAAAATAAGAAAAACATAATAGGGAGTAGTCTGGTGAGGAGTAGAGCAGAGGTAGAAGGCAAAAGTCAACATCAGAGTTCTAAATTGGGTAGGAGATCCACCACCGGCTTTCTCATCCTAGGGTTTATTTTGTTTGTCATTTCTTGTCTCATCTCTGTTACCATTATTGAACTTTTTGATCTTTGTCTTTTGAACTTGTCTTCCTTACTAAAGATTGATAGTCCATTTTAGTATTCACTGTGATTATTGCTTTGATACTTCTTTGTAATTTTTGAATCTGGGATTTATGTATTTAAGAATGATGAACTGTGTTTATGCTATGATGGGCTGAATCTTTTTCTTGAGGATCAATGTGGCTATGTTAATCAACTATACATGAATGAGCTACAGTTTTGTTGTCTTACTAATTGTTATGACTTTTAAGTTGAATGGATGTAATAGCAGGATCAAAATTTGCATCATTTTGGTATTAAAAGAAGGAATGAGAGGAGAAGTTTAATACAGATTGAGAAACTGTAAATGCTTAGGTTAAGAATTAGAAATATATTAACTTAAATGGTAATTAGTAGTCGGGTTTTCATAATTAATTTATATAATAAGTTGTTGAATACGAATGTTATATTAGTTTATTATTCGAGTTAATTTAGAACCCAAATGTTAATTTTACTAGGACAACTAACCAATCATTTTCCTTAATCATGCATAGAAGATTAACTTAGTGAAATTAATTCTCAAGAGTCTTCCATTTGTATTAATCTATTCGTCTTTGCTTTCGATTAAATCGTTTACTTTTCAAACTAATTTATGATTTTCTTTTAAAGCCTTCACTTAACAATTGGGATAGAATGTTTATGATTGCATTTATTTTTGTTTTTTTTTAAATTAATTTAAGTGAACCAATTTCACTTCCATAGGAGATGACCCTGGGTAATCACTACAACTACCTCGTATATTTGCGAGTAGGATGGCCTAGGTAATTTTTAGAACTTTTTGGGCACAACAACTTTTGACTTGAACAATTTGTCCTTGAGGAAGTGGAAACCCTTCGTACTTAATGTGACTACTAATGATTCACCAATAGTTTCTTTATTTGGTTCCTCCACTAGTTCTTCCTCACCCAATTTTGTCCACTCTTCTTCTTCTTCTTTTTGGACAAAAATTTCTAGCTCATCTTCTTCAATTGCCTTTTGCCACTTCTCTTCTTACTCTTCTTAGATGGAGGCTTCTTTAGGAAGCTCTTATTGGAATGCCACTCTATTTATGAGGCCAACCCTTTTCTTTTCTTCACTTTTGAATTCACATCGATTATCGTTTATTTTAATAAGGAGTCCTATTAATCTATCTATAATACTTCCATCTTTTTCCTCTTCATCTTCTTCTTCTATTAGGAGATCTTTTTTGCTACTAAAGGTGACTACCATTCCACATTCGGTAGGCTACATTTCAATAGTATTAGGCAAACTCATTTGCATCTCATAAGATGTTATCTCTACCAATTAGTTGATATAATTCTCCAAATTTTGTATACGAGCCTCTATTTCTTGATGCCTCATGATTAATTATTGAATGAAATCAGCCATCATACCTTTTAGAGTTGGCTCTTTAATTGTAGGTGTTTGGTGTTGTAAATATTTGGCTAGAGCGTAATTGTTCCATTCATAAGTGTAAGAGTTGCTCCACTCTTAATTGTAGTTGTTTCCGTATAGTGCACCTTAAGGTTAATTATACATGCTCGATCACTCCTATATATAAGTTGGTGCTTGACATTCATGATTGTTGTAATTACTCCCACCAATGTCCCGACACAGCTTGGATATCGGTTGAGCTTCGAAAACCATGTGAGAACACCTCTCTCTCCTATATGATGATGTTACAAATTATGAAGACAAATCGTAGCTCCCATAAGAGTTTAATCTACTTCATCCTTCCATTGTGAGTTGTGGCTATGATAATGAATCGTAATCCTACAATAAACCACAAAATCAAGATCAAGTAGAGAAGTTCAAAAAATAAGCCATAAATACAATACAATAAAACTAAAATAAAATAAAATACAAAAATAATAACTAGAATAATAACATTCAGATGTTCCTAATATCAAAGTCCACAAAAACGGTGCTAAAAACTTGATTGACTACTTTTGAGTGTGTCAATATTGAAATATCGCAAGTGCACAAAGTAACTGTAGGTAGTACTAGCAAGTATAGGTCAATCCCACGAAGATGTTGATTACTAGTATTAACTGTTATCCTATTATCTAGTCTACATATTTGGTTATTATTTTTAATTTAAAGAAAATAAAACTTAAACAAATAAAATAAATAGGTAGCAAATAAAGAACAGAGAAATAAGAAATTACTTAGAAAACTATCGATATCAAGATTTAATGTTTACATCTCGAATCCCCATAAAACCCTTAACTAGTTAACCTTTTATTACACAATTATTTTATTGATATATTAGACTGTGGAGATTCCTATGGTATGCTAATAGCTCTCTTGAGCCTAATAACAACTATTCTTAAGGTTTTCAACCTAATTAATCAGGATAAAGTTTAGGGGATTGCTTTATCAATTTCTGAATCTTGATATTAGGTTTGACCCTAATGTGGAGGATTTAAGTCAGTCTATCTCTAAAGTTGCAATCAACTCCTTCTAATTATAGTGGATCTATTCAAACAATAATTTCTCAATCTTTATGTTATGAATTAAATTATGATATAATATTCTAGATCTATTAGAACATATATTAAACACGAATTGAATCATAATATATCAATCAAACCAATGGCATTAATAAAAGAATCAAAACATGTTAAAGCATAAACATAGGGTTCATCTAACCTAGACATTAAAGGGATTTAGTTACACATGATTGTAAATGAAATCAAATAATAACATAAATAAAAATGAATAAAAAATAAAAGGTTCATAATTTTTTATTTTCTTTTTTATCTCTTATCGAATATTCTTGCAAGTAGAGGTTTAATCTTGTATTCTCCTGGATCATCGAGTAGAGGTTTAATCTTGTATTCTCCTGGATCTTTCGATGAATTCTTCAATTTTTCACTTCTTTGCATCAAAATCGCCCCTTGAGTTGCCTTTGAGAGTTTCAAAATGCCTCCTAATGTCTACTCACCCTACTTGCCTTCGAACAGGTCAATTTATAGTAAATTTTAAGGTTTTTAAAAAATGTGTCATCTAGTACACAGTTGTGTACTAGATCGTGTATAACCTAAATACCAGAATTCACAATTTTGCATAGCCTGAGAGAAGTACACGGGCTAGTGCACAGCTGTATATGGCTTTTATGCTTCAATTCTTTGCTTTATGTCATGATTTCAGCCAAATTCTTCTCTTTTAAGTTTGTGAAGTTAATTATAACCTATAAACATATTTGGAGTGAATTAAGTACCAAGTATACAATAAAAGTATAAAATATTAAGCAAAAATACATCAAATATGGGGTATAAATATGATCAGTTATGCATCTACTACATTGTTTTACTAGATTAGATAATAAAAAGATTGTTAGTACTGGAACAGAGATATGATAAGCTTCTAAAGTAAAGGGCTGTAGACTTTTACGGAAGTACAGACTGTTGGACCCTGGAAAATTTTTTCTTTAAAAGTAAGCATAACTTAAAATAATATTGGAGTTTTGATAGATTTAATTTTGGAACTATGCTTATGGCAAGGTTAGTAGGATTTGTTGAATTGGTAAGTGGAAATTAGAGTGTTAACATAATAAGGATGTTCAAGGACATTTTTGGGAGATCACTGTAGCATAGAAGAACATAAGTTTATAAGAAAGGGTAAGATGGACTTTTTGGGCTCATTAAAGGTATAAATGGGATAAGAATGTGTTGTTTTGCTTGGGAAGAGGAGAAAATCATGAATTGAAGAGGGAGAAGAGAGAGAGAAAATGAAATTAAAAGAGAGAGGAGAAGGGTTTCGGAGAAAGAAGGAAAGGAGACAAATCAAACATGTTAAGGTAGGTAAACCATCTTTTCTTATTGCTTTGTTAAAGGAAAAGAGTTAGTGTGGAGAATGGAAAAGCTTGTGTGGGAAGAAGATGGATTAGGAGAACCCAGTTGATTTAGGGTTTCTAAACTAGGTCATGGGTTTTCCAACCTAGATGGGTTATGGGTAGGTTAAATTTGAGTTCAGGTGTGTTTGATTGAAATATAGTAATTTTTTTTGAAGTCTCTGAATTTATTGGAATGTTGTGTTGAATGGGACTTGGTTACTATAGGAAACCAAGGAAATCCTACCAAAGAGCAAGGAGAAAAGCAAGCTTAACTTGGTTTTCGCGAGCTAATTAGGTGGGTAATGTATTTATAGTTTTTGTGTGATTGGGCAAATTATTGCATATGTATATATATATATATATATGTGTGTGTGTGTTTGATATTGACTGGAGTCAAGTGCAATTGATCCTTACAATACTCCTTGTGTCCTTCTACTAGGTGGCATCTTACTCCTTCAATGCAGACACTAACTATTAGCTTACTTTTCATTTTAGTCTTAATTTCTACATGTATGCATGACATGCATGCCACTTAATGCAATTCAATCAATTTACAAAGCAACCTGTAACCACATATCATAACACTTCACCCTACTATGCATTCTAAGCCTAGG
Source organism: Erythroxylum plowmanianum (assembly GCA_025531925.1). Taxonomy (NCBI): domain Eukaryota; kingdom Viridiplantae; phylum Streptophyta; class Magnoliopsida; order Malpighiales; family Erythroxylaceae; genus Erythroxylum; species Erythroxylum plowmanianum. Next base: position 8,328 of record JANVCQ010049005.1, read on the forward strand.
AAAAACCTAAGCCCTGATACCAATCAATGTTGGACCCCATTTTCGAAGCCCGGCATTCGAAACCCAACGAAACACAGATGATACAAAAGATAAAAGAAGAGGAAAGACAGAAGAAACAAAAGGCAGAAGAAGCAAAACACTGAAGAATCAAAAGGCAGAAGATACAAAACACAGATGATACAAAAGACAGAAGAAGCAGAAAGATAGAAGAAACAAAAGGCAGAAGATACGAAACATAGAAGATACAAAAGGCAGAAGAAGCGGAAAGACAAAATAAACAAAATGTAGAAGATACGAAACACAGAAGATACAAAAGACAGAAGAAGCGAAAAGATAGAAGAAACAAAAGGCAGAAGATACGAAACATAGAAGATACAAAAGGTAAAAGAAGCAAAAGATAGACGAAGCAAAACTCAGAAGAAGATGACGTCATACAGAAGGAGATGACGTCATCACAGAAGAAATAAAACTAAGAAGAAGCAAAAGACATAAGATACTTCTTCCTTTACAAGGACTATAATTTGTCGCCTAAAGGTCTGAAATTGCTATGCTATATATTGTTGGAAAGCTAAAGGATAAGCTACATTTTCCAGGAGACAATTTTGACTAATTTTGCCTCAAACAAGCCCAGATTTGCCCCAAAGTTGGCACACGATTTCTACACCTAGAAAAGACTTGGATTTTGAAATGAATAATTATAGAGAAACATGCACGTATACTTGAGGAATTTTCAGTTCTAACTCTTTTACCAAAACAACCAAAAGGTCATACATAACTCTAATTACATATTGACATTAAACAAAAGTTTAACACAGTTACAATGTATGTAAGATGCTTAATGTTTAACATGCTTATGGAGCTATCCAAAGGTGATTGAGCTAACTTAGTTGCAAAGCTTCTATTAATTTGGAGCTTCTGATACCTTGCAAGGATTTGCTAACTTTCTTGTTCTGCAACTGAGGAGGGAATAATGGGGGTGAGCAACACAGCTCGGTGGCTAATATACTAACTTTCTTGTTCTGCACCTGAGGAGGGAATAATGGGGGTGAGCAACACAGCTCGGTGGCTAATATACTTATAGCCATTGGCAACTGACCCCAATTTCAAGCATATGCATATATACATGTACATATATATATATATAAAAACTTGCAATCAGCAATTCAAACATTTCTTAAAAATTTATTTCACATCACATTACTGCTCATAACACATATCACTTAATATGCTTCATATTTAACGATCAAAATGCAATGCACAACAAATAGCTCGAGGATTTCATGAAATAAAATGAGGAAACCGAAGTTTATACCCCATGAACAGAATGAGTCCATTTCGGAGCTCATATGCCACAAATGAGTAGCTGGAAGAAGGCTCTTGTCAACGTGCACGTGACGACAGAATGGTTTCACTCTCGCCCAAACAGAAGCATATAATCATGCTAAGAATCTTTTTTATCAAAATGCTTTTATACCTTTAAAACCTTTTCTTTCATTTTTCATACAATATTGAATATCAATGCTTCTATCCAGGTGCAATAATAGACAGATTTCATCATGCATTTCCAACATTTCACCAAGGAAGGAGAGTACTGATGAGTCTATAGCTCTCGGGAATACTAAGGCTTCGGTAGGGCCAGGTAGTGAGCCCGTTCGATCACAATCCTAGGAGTCTCCTCTTCCGTAGGAGAAAGTGCTTGTTCCATTGGATCTGAGGATGTTCCAGGCGTTTGCTCAGGTCATGGGCCAAATGCCGCAATCTTCTGCTTCAGTCCTAGTTAAGAAGGGGAAACAGTTCGACAAGCTTAGGAAGTATAGGGTAGTGGATTTCTATGGGATCACGGATTCATAAGAAGCTGAGACTTGGTTGAGAAAGACCAAGAGAATGCTGGATCAAATGGACTGTGAGGATGATGAGAAGGTTGTATATGATGTTAGCTTGCTTCAGGGTGATGTTCTGCATTGGTAGGAGAGTGTGTCGGGGAGTCAAATGAGACCATCGGTGCTCGCATGGGAAGATTTCTTAGTAGTGTATAAAAAGAAGTACCTGTCTGAGGTGTATATTTAGCAAAAGCAGAGGGAATTTATGAGTCTCACCAAAGGGAGATGACGGTGAGCGAGTATGAGCGTGATTTACACAGTTATCCCGATATGCAGCCGAGATGATGCTGAGTGAGGCAGACAAGTGCTAAAGATTTGAATCAGGACTGCATCTAGCCATTAGAGAAAAAGTGGTGGTGCGGAACTTTTGTGACTTCCAACAGCTGGTTGAGGTGGCTTTAAGAGTTGAAAACATCGAGAACATAAAGAGCACGGTGAGCAAAAAGAGAACGGGGAGAGAACAATTCAAGAGGGGAGATGGTACTCCTATGTCTGAGAGGAGTGCTAGGACCTTCCCTATATAGTTTGAGGAGAGGAGCAGTGGTGTAAGCAGGCCTAAACCGATGAGGACTTCTACTGTTTCTCATCAAACCTCAACGGTGGGAGACAGTAGAAGGGGAGAAGGGGATAAGTCATCCATCCCTAAGTGCGATCATTGCGGGAAGTTCCATGGAGGGGAATGCT
>JANVCQ010049089.1:0-10887 GCA_025531925.1 Erythroxylum plowmanianum
AGTGGCTTGTTAATCCTCCCTCTTTCTTGTTAAATTTCTTCGAGTAATAATATCCAATATCTTACTCAAAAAAAAAAAAAAAAGCTCAAACTCTCACTACAGACATGCACTGATTGATCTTTTTGTTCTTGCTGGCGATATTGCAAGATGGATTGTTTCCTATCGTGACTGCATCGATATTAGATGTATATATATAATGTGTTACTTTTCACAGGATCATGAAATGCATAGAGGAAAACCACTGTACCTTAATGAGGAGCGCTATGCTGCACTAACTTACATGGTGAGAGATAATGCTTCACAGCCTTGCTTTCTGTATGTTATACAAGTATCACATGTTTAGTGTCACGGCAATCAGAAAATACTTCCCTAAAGATAACTAGAAGGAAGATAAAGATCCATGATTCTGGTTTCTTTAGACCGAACTTTGTTTTCTCTTTCTTGTAACCATTTGTTTTCCCTGAACAATAGAGATAAATTGAATAACAAGTAAATGTATGGAGTGCTTAACAGTGGACCTATGCTAATGGAACAAAGATTAGCTGTTGCAATTGAGATTGTGCCACTTGCATAAATTTTATGGCCTCCGTCTAAAGTTTTATTATGTTCCTATATTTATCACCATTTTTGACAGTTTCATTAACATAGCAACTGTTCATGTTAGGTTGCTTCTCATGGGCTAGATCGAAGCTCTAAGGTTCTTGGACAAACAACTGTTGGAGCTTTCTTCTTGATGTAATTGAGTAGGTGATTGTTAAGTTCTGTAAAGCTTCCATGAGCTTGTATTTTATCATTTAAGAGTATAATGCCAAATAATTCATCTGAACTTTGATTTTTCTTACGGTGATGGATTCTCAAGCAGAATGGTAAATAAGGCGCGGATGCTTCTGTTATTCTCCAACTGTTCTTACTTGAAACGGATCGGAGCTACTAAGGATCCAAAAGTAAGGTGTGGATTATCATAGTGGGTTAAGAAGCTTGTTCGGGTTCGTTACTTCTCTTTTGTTATCTGGGTGTATGATGGTCTCCAAAAGCCAAATTTAGAGCGTGCGACTTGCGATGTCAAGGGTAAAGGCAAGTACTTTGCTCAACATGATTAGTCACACGTAATAAATAACAGAATCGTGAAAGTTAGACTTGTAGGTTGCTTGTTATCGACCTGAAAAGGTCTCTGTAGAACAGTTAAAGTTTACACAGTTGTAGGTTCCTTAGTTTGTATTTTACTTACTTGCAGGAAGCTTCATTAGTATAAACGTAACAGTGTTAAAACAGATGGACACATGGAGCCCTTGACCAGTACTTAAACATATGAAAACATATGCTTTTGAACCCAAACATAACAAGAAACTGACCCCATTTGGTAACGACACTTTTGCAGGGAGCTTGTGTTTATCCTCTCCTTAAGCTAATACTGTAGGTGTGGTCATGCTCATGGACACCTTTCAAGCTTTGGTATTGCTGCTTCGATCATTGAAATGATGATGCAAGACAAGAGCAGTCTAAAAGAAACAGTTTTTATTTTTTTTGACCTTTTGTCTTCTTCTCTCATTCATTATCTGTTTGTTGTTGATTTTCTCTTCTCTGGACTGTGCTTGCCTTGCCATGCCTTGGGTTCTTTTGTTGCCTTGGGTTAAAGAGAATTGGTAAACATTTTTAATTTTTAATAATGTAAATGTTGTATATATCTCATCCTTATAAATGTAGCAGTTTTTGGATTTTATTTTTTATTTTTAGTTTTGTAGGATAGGGAAGAACTTTTGGGGTTGCTATTGCCCAATGTATTTGAATTTCGTATTATTTATTATTATTATTATTTTGTATTCAATTAGATTGTAGGATAGTACACAAATATTTAGTTAAATTTGTAAATTTAAAAAATTAAAGGATTATTTTTATGTTAATTTTAATAGATAGGATTGAAATGTTTAATTCTAGCTATAATATAAAATTAAATTTTAAAGGGGAGTTCATTTTTTATAAAATTTTTATTTGTGTTGGTTATTTTTATTTTTCAGTAAACTCTGGGAACTGAATGCTAAGAAGCTGAGGTGCCGCTCACCAAGCTCTATGACTTTCCAGTGTCACAGGCTTCAAGCATGTTCACCTTCACGTAACCTATCTTGGCGTTCCTGTCTTGTCTACTAAACTGTCACTTGGGGGCTTTAAACTTCTGGTAGACAAGATTCAAATCAGAATTAATAATTGGAACTCCAAAGTTCTTTCCCTGGAATGGGCACGAGATGGATGGAATGGAGAGGGCACATGGTGGCACTGAGCAACGGAACAGGAGATTTGATCATCCTATAATCAATTAAACATCTACTATTTGACCAAAACAGCATGGAATGTCTGACTTAAAACGTTGCAATGTATCACATCCATCTAATACATCAACAGCAACATTTCGGTAAAAATCTTGATTAGTAGAAAGCATGTTTTAGCTCCTGATAACTATCTTGAAATTGTGACTTGGTGCCCGGAAATCAAGCACAAAGAGGAAGGCGATGCATGGATCTTCAAGATTGCACTGGCTGGCTTAGTCACACACTTATGGGATGAAAGAAACAAAAAGATTTTTACAGATGACTTCATCAAGAAGCATCGAGATTTTCCACATTGCCATGTTCCGTCATAAATATCAATGCCCCCTACTAACAAGCTCATACTGAAACATAAATCAATTCTACCAGTGTTGTAAGCTCTAGCTTAGAGATGAACAAGCTAAGAGTCTTGCTTGAGCATGTAACATATGACCTGTGCCTGGTTGGTTTTATAACCTGACTAAGTCCATTACCTTAATTTGCTCTATATGTAGGTGTATCGAAAACAACCTCATTATTATGTAAGAGTAAAGATAACGTATTATTGGACCTTCTTAAACTTCACATTTTGTCGAAAATGTGATTAGCTGTTGTCTTGTTGCCTTAATCTATGTTTGCATTCTTATCATTAATACAATATTTGTAACATTGCTATTACTTTTCTCCGACTACAAAGACTTCTAAGAAATTTTCTCTATCTGTACAAAAGTTTTTACACTTGATATTTTTCTCAAGAAGCACTCAGTTGTCTAAGATCTATTTATTCTACAGGAACGCACCAGAAAGCCAATTTGCAATGGCTTCTCGCTGATTATTGTATGATGATAAAAAGAAAAGGTCCAGACCCCAGAGTATACTGTAAACAAGGGGTGTGCAAGTCCCTTTGGAATGGAAGACACAGTAAATTTAGTCAACCCAACCCAAAGGATCAAAAAGAGCATCTCCCAGACTGTTGTTATCTCTGATTATCAACAACAAGAAGCTGCTTCAAAGATGTTCCTTCTGGTTTAGTACCATTATGCTTCTCCTTGTCTATAGTAAACGCGAGCTGCCTCTCCACAGACTTGGAGACAGCAGTTCTTTTTGATCTTAATCGATAGGGAGGAGACGCATTGAACACCTTGCTGTTAGGTACCTCATCAAAACTTTGATCTTGAACCCCAGTTCTGTTTGAAGCTTTCCGGGGCCTTTCATTGTCATCAGAAACATGAAAGCTGTCCTCAATCATTTGTTGACCGATCTTAGTTGGAATATCAGGCATTTCAGGTACACTCCTCTTCCGAAATATGGAAGGAGTGTTGGGATAGCTTTTAGCTGCTAATCTTAATATGGATTCTGGGCTTTGCGCATTTAAATTACTAATCTTCCTACAAGGTGGAGTGTAGAAACTAACAGGAGATGAAACTGGTGTAGAGCTGTACTCGCTCTGAGCAGGATAGCCACTTGAATGATCTAATGCTGGTGCTACACAAGTTTCTAATTGTGGTGGCTCATAACATAATGACCCATAAGGTGGAGTCTCTAGGTGCTGTCCAGACATGACTTTGCCTTCCCCACTCTCATGACTGTCTTCACAATTTTGGCATTTTTGCAGTAATTCTGATTGGCAGTAGCAAGGACCCACAGGAGATGACCAAGCTTTACATTCAGTCCCTTCAGAATCAGCAGACTCATTTGGAAGTCCACTTGATGAAGCTGCCATATCTGGCAGCTGAGTTGAATCTTTGACATCATTTTCTAGCTTATAACCATCAGTAGTTCCTGATGAAGCTTGTGCAGCAGAATCTGATTCTCTAGTTGTTTTCATCAAGGCAGGTTTAAACACATCCTTTTTCCCATTTTGGACACCATTTTGGATACCATTTTTGGGAACGGGAGGAAGCTTTCCAGTTGCTAAATAGAAGTCCAATTTTTTCTTCAAGGAACTATTCCAATGATTCTTTATGGAGTTATCAGTCCTGTGTAAAGAAAAGATCAGTCAAATTCAAATTTAGCTTCCAGGAAAAAGCAACGGTAATCTCTCCTTACTTAGCAAAGTTAACTAAATTGCAACAGCCAAGACAGTTCTGAAATCAGAATTTCACTAATGATAGAAAATCCAAGTTGAGATCTTGTATGATAACCCAGTTAAGAAACCAAATTCCTTAAAGACAAATTGTGCAATTTGAATACCTTCCAGGTAAGGCTTTAGCTATTTCAGCCCATTTATTTCCGTGTATCCGATGGGCATTCATGAGTAACAACTCCTCCTCTAATGTCCAGGCCTCTTTCTTTATATCTGGATTCAAATGATTGTGCCACCTACAAAAGGCAAAAAGAAGAATTATCAGTTCCACAAAATTTTCAACAGTTCTAGAACCATATCAACTAAGGAACAGAAGAAGGATAATGTTCAGTGAATAGCATTATTTTCATAGAACAGAAAATATCATATTTATTTATAAAATTACCTCTCTCGGCATTGTTTCCCTATGCGACCAGGCAAAGATTTTGCAATAACAGACCATTTTGTGGGTCCATACTTTGCCACCAGTCCAATTATTTTATCATCCTCCTGAAGATCAAGAAACAACTCAGTTTTCAATTTTAAACATAGCCTAAGTAAACAAAGATTTAAATTAAAGGGCTGGGACAAGGCACCAACCTCTTGAGTCCATGGTCCTTTAACAAGTTCAGGATTAAGAACCTTCTGCCATCGATGCAGACATTGCACTTCTGATCTATCAGGGAAAAACTCAGCTGCATACATGCACGACAAATTTAAGATCAATCAAATGTTTATGGTAATATATTTACAAGAAAACACAAGTTAATTAATATTGTTGACACAAAAAACATGCATCTTCTACATCATCCCAGGGATATGTTGCAATATCTTTTCTTATTTAAGATAAACACAGTATTCTCTTGTCCCAGAAGCAAGATAACTTTTGGCTCCTAAATCTACAAGTCAGATTTCTTGTTTGTCATTTAATTATGTTCCTAAAGTGAGCTTTTAACTATATTTTCTACCAGATGTAGAGACACGAATGCACATGATATGGAAACATCATAATTTGCCATAGCATATTACCAAACAAAATATATCTTAGGGGAGAAATGGTCAAAATCTTCATCATAAGCTGTCCATTGGAGCTACACCTTATGTAGCATCACGAGTTGATGATTTTCCCTCCAAATACATGGTACTAATCTCTTCAACTAACAAGAAGCACCAAACCAGAAAAGACTTGCTAATAGTCGTGAATTAGATTTGTATAGTTCACAAACAAAATCGTCTCCAAGTTACATGTTTCAAAAGATTCATAGTTACATGTTTCAAAAGATTCATCCCCACGATCCAACAACTAAAGCAAAGTTACAAAATAATACAAAATCCACTTTAGATGAAAAAGAAAAACCTATTTTTTTCCAACTCTTCCCCTTAAAAGTTGCAACTGCATTTCTCAATGTTTCATCCTGTAATGAAATAAACGAGATTTTAGTAACAAAAATCAGATTAACTTAAGAGCAGCAGCCAATGAGAAAAGATGACCATAAGTGCCTTAATATTACAAAAATGTCACATGTATACAAAGAAAATTTTCAAATTATTGCTAATCCACATAATTGTGGAATATATAGTTTTTAATCTCAAGGACAAACAAAATTTTTAAAAAATCAACATATTTCGCATAACATCAAATGAGAATGAGGTGGATGAAGCTCGATTCAAATAAACCAGTGAGAAACAGGCAAGCGTAAAAGAAAAGCCTCTCTCGCGTTAGAAAGCAATAAATGATTGAGGATCTCCGTTCTAAACCACTAACCTCCTCAGGAGTCCAACCACCTTTTGCGCGCCTAATTGGTCCAGTGGTTCTCCTGCAAGATCCAATTGTATATGTATCTCAAGCAAAAACCATATAAGGTAACATCATGCATAATGCATAAGAAAGAAAAAGTATCGATGGCATATTAAAATCCAATACAAGTTTGATAAATGCCAAACCATAAACAAAATAAAGATATGTCTATACAGCACTAACTGTTCAAAGTGTGAAAATTTTTAACTGATAGCAACCTATTAGTTGGTGATGCTGTGGCTGGACTAGATACACCTGGAGACTTGACAATTGCGCTGCTACTACCTTCAGATATAGAAGAGCTTGAGGCAGCCGTCAGTTGCTTATTTTCAAGGCAACGTTCCTCTATCTTCACCTCATCCATCTCCTCCTTCTACAGTCATCTCCAAAAACCAAAATCCTAATCAACAAAGGAATACAAATAAATCAAACAAACAAATCAATACAACCAAATAAGTAAGTGACCGTTGTAACCCTAAGACCACAACTTTTTTGACACATACATCGATTTGTAAACAAACAAGGGAAAAACAAACAAGACCCAGATCTCAAAATCAACAACTAGATCCAAAAAAACCCCAACTAAATCAGAAAACGAGACATAATTCTAGGGTTTATGATCAATAAAGCTGAAATCTTTACCAAATCAGAGCTACTTAAGGCTCAACAAAACACGGGTTCCACGGTCAAATCAGTTTAAACGCACAAGAAGCATAAGACTGGTGCAACTTCCTCTGAGAAAACCATCACTTTCTATTTCTGAAAGTCGACACAAACTTACCTCTATTTGTACGGAAGTGGCGGGAATTGAAGTCGAGCTCATCGAAAAAGAGCAGAAACACGCACCCTTTTGAGCCAAAAAAACAGAAAAACGAAGCGTTTTTCCAGAATTCACACGAAAGCGAAGTGCTTTAGCTTCGAAAATTCTCGCCCGTTGAAACAGAGAGAGAAGAAGAAAATAAATATAACGTACAGAGAGACGGTCGATTCATATGTAACGAATACATTAGCGCCGACCGTCGCCGTTAACCGCAGTTACTTGAGAGTTTCCAATTCTAATGCTTTACACGTTTCTTCCACGCTTTTTGTAAACCCTATCGGATAACGGAGAGTAACGGCTCAGGTTAACCTTTTGTTTAAACCTCAAACGGCACACTCTTAATAGCCTGATTATAAGAAATGAAATGATTATTTTTAATCTTAATTTTAAAAAACCTTCATTAATATTCAGATTAGTTCTAAGAAATGGAACACCGAACGGTAATTTAATTAATTCTTTTGGACCGTCGGATTGTTAGAATGTTTAACCGGGTATTTTTAATGATTAAAAAAATTCAACTAATTTGATTATAAAAGTTTTAAATCCGTTGATTTTTTATTTTAGTTTTTAATTTTTGAATTTGATTTATTTTAATAATTATTATTGTTAAAAATTGTCAAGTTTATTAATTAATAGTTCAGTTTTATAAATTAATCAATTTTATTAAATCAATTATTATTTATTTAACAATTTTAAATTTATTAATTTATTTATTATTTAATCGATTTCATAACAGCCTAGTGTCATATGAATTTTTTAAATCTTAAGCATTTTATTTTACCGGTTTAACTTCTGGTTTGATTTTAAAAACATCGGATAATATGATAAAAGATACAAACTTCTTTTGTAGCTTAAGAACTTTTTTAAAAATCTTATTTTTAAAATTTTAAAAAAAAATTAATTTTATTTTTTCAAAAAATCATTAACTTTCTCCTATAGTTCAATTAAAACATAATAACAAAATATATGTAAAATGAATAAAGACATAGACTAATCGATTTAACGTAGTTTTTAAACTCGATTTGAACTAATTAAATTTAACTAAAATTAATAATTTATTATAATTACTCTAAAATATTAATTAAATTTAAATTGAATTGAATTCGGTCGAGTTTAAGAACTAAGTTGGATTATTAAATTAGTGACATTTGATTAGTTTACAATTGATTCATACTTTATATTTTTATCTTTATGTTTTAAATGATGTCGAGAAATATTTTTTCAAAAATTTGAACATTAAAATAAGTTTTTTCTAAAAATTTAAAGATTAAAGAGTTTTTCTAAATTTTGTAAAACTATACGAGTATATTTCTTTTACCTTAATTAATATCAAATAGGTGGGTCTATTTTGTATAAACTACTTAATGTTATTTTTGGCTAATAATGAGTTAAAACTTAAAACTAAGTAATTGATCCTAAGGGTTGATTTCTAGTACTTAATTGTATATAAGAATCAATCAAGGCTTTCATTACATCCACCTTAATGATTGGTATTATTAGTAGATTCTAAATTGATTAGTTATATATTATATCATTAAAAATCAGTGTATTTAAAGAAATAATGACTCCAACTAATATAAATTGTAGGATATATTTAAAAATATTCAATCTTTTGAAATTTTTTTAAAATTTTCAATTTTGTGATTAATTTTTTAAAATTTTTATATATAAATATATATATTGTTGATATTACATGTCTAACGAATACGAATGATTAAAAAAATTCATTCAATTCAATTGTTTCAATCATAAAAACTTTACTCTCAAACTTTTTGATCCAGTTTTTAACTTTCCATTTCAATTTACTTTAATAGTTATTGTAGTTAAAAATTGAACAATTTATTAATTAATTGATCAAATTTTGTAAATTAATAAGTTCTTATAAACTAAAATAAATCAATTGTTTGTTTAAAGAATGACAGTTTTTTTAATTATATTTCAAAATTTTAAATTTTATTTAATCTTTACCTAATTTTAAAACTTTTAAACCTTAAACCTTTTGTCTTATTGGTTTAATTTTTGGTCTGGTTTTTAAAACATTATTAAATACCATATAGTTATATATTCATATATTAGCCAATTTAATAAATTAAAAACTTTGCAAAGTTTATTATTAAATTAAAAATTATGAAAAAAGACATTATTGAATCTATGTAAATTATATTATTTTTCTCATTTTCTTAAACTTTCAAATTTAGTAAACATGAAAGAATAATTAACAATAATATTCATTGAGCACTATCCTAACTTACAATTGTACTGACATATCTAATAAAAGATAAACCTATGGTTCAATAATTCACCGCATATTTTCATCGTCTAATTAAAACACAAGTTGATTGAATATACTTTTGGAGGTCACACGATATGACTAAGATATAATGATCATATAACATATGAATCCATATTTGTAATGTTTAGAAGAATGCTTAGTGCTCTACATAAAGCCTTCTTCTTAATTCTGCCTATTATCTTTCGTTGATCATCATCAGCCATGACCGACGACACTCTTAATTATGGGAAAACTGGCGAGATGTCAAAGGTCTCCACCACGGACCCATCACACCCATATTACTTACATTACTCTGAGCAACCGGGTCATATGATTGTTCCTGTCAAATTGAATGGTCTCAACTATCCATTCTAGAGCAAATCAATGATCCATGTCTTGACAGCAAAAAGAAAAATTGGCTTCATAGACGAATCCTTCCAAACGCCGTCGCCGACATCACCAGATTTCGAGCTATGGAATCAATGCAACAACATGATCCTTTCATGGCTTACACATTCCGTTGAGCCAGATATCACCTCCGGGATTATTCATGCAAAAATGGCCCAACAAGTGTGGGAGGATTTGCGAGATCAATACTCGCAAAAGAACACGCCAGCTATCTTCCAGATCCAGAAATCGATAGCAATGATGTCTCAAGGTACCATGGCTATACCCGTTTATTACAACAAAATTAAGGCCCTGTGGGAAGAGTTGGACACTTACTGAACTCCTCCAACATGTAATCAAGCCAGTGAACATACTCTCCAGCGAGAAGAAGACAAATTAATGCAGTTTTTGATGGGGTTTCATGAGTCTTATAAGGCTATCCGATCTAATATTTTAATGATGGTTCCCTTGCCCAATGTCCGCCATGCCTACTCACTACTTGTGCAGGAAGAGACTCAACGACAAGTCTCTACCGAACCAGTTGAGAACTTTTCCATAGCAGCTGCTATACAGGGTTGTTTTAAGCCTCCTAAAGATAAGATCTGTGAACACTGCAATCGTTCGGGACACTTGATTGGCGAATGCAGAACACTCAAGTATCACTGCAAATTTTGTGACAAAAAAGGTCACACGGAGGACAGATGCCGACTCAAAAACGGTGGCCAGAATTCTCGTTCTTCGTCAAATCACAGCAACAAAAATGGCAGATCCAATGGTCTCGCAGTGCATGTAGCTGATTCCTCCTCCACAATCGACGCAGAAAATTTCCAGTTTTTGCAGAATTTTTCTGCCGAACAATTACAGCAATAGGGACAAGTGATATCTGCAATGGATCAGAATCGCGCATCTTTTGGTAATGGTGATGTATTTGCTAATGCCACAGGTATGTTTCCTATGCCTCAAGTTTACTCTAATTCATCCGTTGCCAGACCGTGGATCCTTGACAGTGGCGCAACGGATCATATAGCATCCGATTTAGAGCTCCTCTCACACACTACTCCACCTTCGTCACCACTTGTTAACTTACCCACCGGTGCAACCGCAGCCATCACCCACTCTGGCACAGTTTCATTTAACACTCATCTCACTTTAAATCACGTACTTTGTGTACCATCGTTCAATCTGAATCTTATGTCTATCAGTAAATTAACCTCAGCCCTTAAATGTTGTGTAATGTTCTTTCCT
>JANVCQ010049096.1:0-10886 GCA_025531925.1 Erythroxylum plowmanianum
CAACTCAATAGCATAACCATATCAAAAGTTATGAGCAAAAATCTGAAACCAACACAAAGTAACATTTTCCAGATTTCATATCTAACTCAACTTATTTCATTCTACCATCAATCCTACATCAACAAGCATCCAATTTAGTCTCCAATTCAGCCCCAAGTTCATCTAAACATTCACTTGAACATAAACCCCCAAAATTCCAGCACACATACTCATAGCATTAAACCCTAGGCTTCATGAAATTAATGCACATTAAATCACAATAAATGCTTCTATCTACCAAATGAAAGAACATAAACATAAATTCTCACCTAACAAACTCCAAGCTTCAACTCTTCACTCTTCCAAGCTTCAAGTTTTAAGTTTTCAAATCTTCAAAATAACACCAACCTCTACTTTAACTCCTCACCTACGGCCATCACTCCCATACACACACAAATCATCATCATCACAAGACTAAGTTTGGTTTTGTATGTAAAGAGAAGCAAGCAAAAAGACAACAACTCTTAATATGGAGGAGGAACAAAACCAACAAAGGAAGGAGGAAGGAGGCAGTTTCGGCTGAAGGAGGGAAAGAGCAATAAAACAAATGGGATTTTAAAGTTGGATACTTGGAATGTCGTGACTAGCACTAGCACTTAAAACAAAAACACCATTTTTAAGCTTTCCAAAGAAAGTATCGTGGAAGCTCTCCCAAAATAGATGAATAGGATAACCATCATCCTAAGACACCCTTAGGCAAGTGACATGTGTCACTTGCCACTTGTCCCGATTTTTAAGCACTCTACCGGTCAGTTTCCAAAACAATGAAATTTCTACTACAAATTCCAATGGCTCAAATTAAAAAATTCCTAAAATCATGTATCCAATTTTTTAGTGCCATTGGACAGTCTTTTTCAGTACCGAAAACCCAATCTGTCTGCCACTTGGAAATTTTTCGGTCCGAAAAAGTACCCCGAAAAATTTCAGAAAATTCCTGAAATTCCCTAAAAATAGAAAACACACATAAATCACTCCAATTCAATTTTTCAAACACACTTATCACATATTTCACAAACATTTCCATTTAGACTCATATGCCGGAAAAATGTCATGACTGCATGTACAATCATGTGCATGTACAAAAATTACCATTCATATTTATATAGAGGCTATAAGATGCATGTTCATGCCGAGGTAAATTTACTCTCGCCTATCCCGTCCCAAATGACCAATTTACCTTTCCCATCGGTGATGGGATGTTACATAAACATTTCCAGATCAAGGAAGTAAATGCTAATCTGGAGTGTAGTGTTAGTTGATCTAGATGGTCTCACTTTCATTATTTATTTTGTTTTAAATTTCTGTATTAAATTACTACTGAATGTGAATGTGATTGAGACAATTCTGGACATTAATAGTCCAAGGAGTTTAATAAATGTGAGAACATAGGAAGTGCTTCATTGAATGTGAATGTGAATGTGAATGAAATAAGTGATTCTCAAAATAACTGTTGAATGCCGAACGTAGGTTCGATGACATGTGAAAGTGAATGTGTAAAGTGAAATAAAGTGACTGATTAATCTTATATGATTTGATGCATTTCATTACATGAATGCATGATAACATAAAGGCAGTTGTGATTGTAGTGACCAGTCTAGAAAAGCTTAAAGCTTGAAATATGCACAAAAGTCACAGGCTCAGTGGTTAATGTGCCCAGTATCTATAAGGGATATGGGTCAATATCTAAAATAAGCCTGGTATCCACAAAAGATTTGGGCCAGTAAAAAGACACTCGGTCATAATAACGTAATAATTGAAAGTGAGTCTCATGAGCATCGCATATATAATTGATATGTATTTTTTGAATGATCGAAATGAAGTGCTTGATTGCTCTGAATATGAAATATGAAGATCAAAGTGATATGTGATGCTATATGATTATTAGTGAAATGGTGTAAATTACGTGATTATATGAACTGTTATGTTATGTGATATGAGTGAGCCATCGAGGATGGTTCACTCATTGAGTTCGCAAAACTCAACCCAAAATTTGCAACATTTTTCAGGCTTAGAGAAGATCTCCAGTTAGACAAATTGGAGACTAGCCACTGCATTCGAGTAAGAGATAGAGGTTGGGATCAGTTCACGTCTGTATAGATTTTTCTATTATTTTGTATTAAAGAATGTATTCTGCAATTATTGTGCCATGTGTACCTGAATAGTTATGTTTTGTAATGACTTTCCAAATGGGAAATGTGTGTAAATGAGATTGATCAATGAGTGTAATAATAATTGTAATTGCGATGTTTATGAAATAAAAATATAGGCGCAATTTAATTAGTATTTTTCTATAATATGCATGCAATATTTGAAAATTTTGTAATGATTTTTATTGTTTGACTGTTCTAGCATGCCACCCTCGTAGAGTATGTTCTTGAATACTGTCGGTATGTTCGAGGATATGCACTATGAGATTGAGGGGCTACAATTAGTGATTTTTTGTAATATGCGTGTGATATTTGAAAATTTTGTTATGAGTTCGATTGTTTGATTGTTCTAACATGCCACCCTCATAGAGTATGTTCACAAATACTGTCAAAATGTTTGGGGATATGCACTATGAGAGTGGGGGTTACACATCTAACTCAGGAAAGATGTTAAATGGCAAGACAAATTAATATATGGTAATTTAGGTTGATTAGGCCTACGAAATAGTGACATGTGGCATTGGAATTAAGTGACAAATGACTTAGACAGTTGAGTGACAAATGGCTTAGAGATTGAATGACAAGTGGCTTAGAGATTGAGTGACAAATGGACTAGGTATTTAAGTGACTTTTGATAGCTTAAATAGAAGATATGTAGCTTGGGTCTTTAATTGACAAGTGTTTTGACAAGTGTCTAAACACTCACCATACACCTATACCTCACGACACCCACACACATGGATGGCCATCTTCTCCATCTGTTTTTGCTGTACACTTTCTTCTTCTCTTTCTCGTTGTCGACGTACACACACATAACTCTCATAACCTTGAATTTTACCTAAAATTCTGCACCTTGCCACTCCAATATTCTAATTTCTTCATCTTGTTGCTAAAATCCATTTCTGTTTCCATCTCATTCTTGGAGTTGTGTTTGTATGCTTGGAAGGCTAGGTTTGCTTGATCATGGAAGAGGTTTTGAGTTGAACAAGTAAGTGATTTATTGATCTATTGTGATATATTTTAGTACAACATTCATGATGATTAATTAGGGATGATCTTGGTTGTGATATTGATGATGAAGTTGTGCTGGAATTTGATGGATGATTTAGGTTGAGATTTGATGTATAAATGAAGGTTAATTTATGCTAAAGATAGGTGTTATTAAAATGTTCTTAAATTTGGAGGAATACATGTATGATAGTGAATGATAGTTTCTGTTTTGTTTTTTGATATATGAAAGACCATAGTTTATGTGTTGCCAATTGGATAATTTTGAGTTGAATTGGAGATGAAGTTGATGAGGAATTGAAGTATAATTAAGGTGTAATCGAGGTATAATTAATGGAAAATTTGGAAAAAAAATGAAGGAAAATGGATAGCAAAATTTCAGGTCACTCATCCCACGATCACGGGAAGGTACCACAATCGTGAGCAATGCTTTGAAATGGAAAATTTCTATTTTGTGTGATTGTTGAACCAACTAAGGATAAGTCACTTTACTTTGGTGCATTTGGACCTAATTGGAGCTTGAAATGAACATAGCTTGATGTTGGATTAATTGGTTAAGGGTTTGATAACTCTAGGTTGTTAATTGATGTGATAACTTAAGGAATGAGTTGTCTTCATATCATTGTACTTAAATCTGGAATTTATGAGTTGTTAAAGGTATAAAAGTGTTCTTATGAATGCAAATGTGATTCAAAGGATATGAGTCATGTGAATTAGGTATGAATGAATGAGAATTGGGAAAATTGAATATATATTGTTGCAAAAGGATTGGTGAATGTATGAATGATGAATTTAGAGAAATCAAACTTACTTAAGGCATAACCTAATTGCAAACAAGTTATGTACAAGCTATAATATTTGAATGATTAAGACTTGTGATTAAGGATACATACCTGGGA
This sequence comes from Erythroxylum plowmanianum, assembly GCA_025531925.1. Lineage (NCBI taxonomy): Eukaryota > Viridiplantae > Streptophyta > Magnoliopsida > Malpighiales > Erythroxylaceae > Erythroxylum > Erythroxylum plowmanianum. The sequence goes on from JANVCQ010049096.1 coordinate 4,094, forward strand.
AAAGTCAATTGAGCATGGAGTAGACATAACATATATAGATGTGCATGGTTGAATAATTGTATGATTGATCAAATTAGTAATATGTGAATTATGTGTGTATTGCATGATTAAAGAAGCACAAATTGATTGTTAGCATCTAGACATTGCTGGATCATCAAGAAATAGCTTAACTGGAGCATACTGTGAGTCAACCTAGATGTTTAAACTCAATTATATGTGTGCTTCTATTTGAATTATATGTGTAGTGAGTTAAACTGATGTTTTCTCACTATGACTGAATTGTTTTCGATTAACTTTTAGATATTAAACTGTTATTGATATGATTGTGAAAATTCTAGACATTGATGGTCAAGGAGTTTGATATTGGGGATTGTATTAGAAGTGCTTTCTAATTGTATGTGAATGTGGAAAATGTGTACTCAACTTAATGTTGAATGCTGGACTCAAATATGATGAATGTAATAAATGACTGTGTACATTGAATGAAATGTATTGATAGCATATTATGTAAATTGATGCATTCCATCATATTGTTATGCATGATTAGATAAAGGAATTGTGACCATAATAGCCAATGTGTGAAAAGGAGCTTTAAGCTTAGAAATGTGATAAAGAGCCTTAGGCTTAGATACAATGAGTCCGATATCCGTAACAGATATGGGACAAAAAAAATGAGCTCGATATCTACAATAAGTACGAGACAGTATAGGCGCTCGGTCACAACAAAATGAAAATAAATTAGAGTCACATGTGCACTTGCATATGTGTTCTTATGTATGTATTAAATGATCGAACATATATGACTTGATGAATGACTGAATTGACATGCCTTATTGAACTGAGGTGAAATATTGAATTGTTTAAATCTATAAAGAATGTGATGTGTATGAATTACTGAATTGCATGCTATGCTTGATGAATTGAACTTTATAATTATTATTATGTTCTGACATGAGTGAGCGCATTGATGATGGTTCACTCACTGTGTTTGCAAACTCATCAAAATTGCAATATTGTTTTCAAGTCTAAAGGAGTTCTAGATCCTAAAATGATAAATTAAAAATATAATACCTATGTTTTGGGGACAAAATGGCTCAAAGGTCTGGTTAGTTGATTTTGAAGAGTCTAGTTAGAATATTTTGGTCTAGTGTCCCATTTCATGTTGAACATTTTGTATGGAGATGTAAACTCTTGCATAATATGTAATGTTTATAGATGAGTTATAAATTGTAATGACACAATGAATGTTATGTTTGTGAATGCAATGAGAATGCTTGATCTTTTAATGATGTTGAGATATGTGTAATGTCATAAATAAGATAATATGTTTTCTCTAACGTGCCATTCCCATAGGGTATGTGCTCAGATATACTCTAGTATGCCAGGTATATGCTCTATGACAGTGATATGTTACAACTATAACATGTGGTCTAATGGGATTGTAACACATGGTCTAATAGGATCGTAACATATGGTCCAATGGAATTGAAACATGTGTCTAGGACTAGAAAATTCATGAAAAGGCATATGGAGAAGGGAGATGGACAAAACTTTGATGGCTTAACTTCAGATTTTCTCCTCTCCATTTCAGCTTCTTTATCCCATTATTTTTTACTTGGTGATTCAAGCAAAGCCAAAGAGGAAGGGAAGGAAAAGCATTAGAAGAACTACTTTGCCAATTTCAAGGTTTGAGACTTCACTTAGTTGATTTCTGTATTTGTGTATGATTGAATGGATATAAAGATTCATTTAGATGCGGAATTATTTATAGGATGTTGCTTTGGTGTTATTTCGGTGTTACTTTTCTTGAACTTGGTTGTATATGACAAGAGAGTATTGTGTAGTGAAATTCTGTCTAGGATTTGCTTGAGTCAATCACATTGTTTGAGTCATAACTCGGCCTACAAACCTCTAAATTGTGTGATTTTAGTTGCATATGAAACCTAAGGAATAAATCTAAATATCTCTAGAATTGACTTTGACTTAATTCTGGCTTTATGACCTTGGAAATTGATATTTAAAAAGGTGACCTGATGCTACCCCTATTTTGGAGCAGCTTATGATATTTTGCCTATATCTAATGATTTAGAAGTCTAAATGGTCTGATTATTAATGATATAGAAACTATAGACATAAGAGAAAATTTCTAGAAGACCTAGAAACCCAGTTCTAACATTTTGTATATGAATATTAAGGAATAAATAGTGGTTTGAATAGAAAAAGTGTCTGTCATAATTGTGGCATTATTTTTGTTTCCGATTTCTACCACATCTTATCTGAACCTTTATGAATGTGTGAAAATTTTCAAACACCTAGAAATGAATGAAATAGGACTTGCCATATGTGAATTAGGAGGCTAAACATTAGAATATAAGATTGAGCATAATGCATTACAAAGAAAATTTACATGTACATAAATGATTTGTATGCATGTTCATTACTCATATATGTATGGTATGATTATACAAGTGTGATTTTGATGCCCTTATAATGGTGGTAAGCCATGAATTGCATGTATGAACTTAAATATATATTTTATGACTTGAAATGTATATCACATGATTCGTTAATATATGAATTGTGAAATTTTGCAAATGGTTAAAGGAAATGTTATAGTACCTGCTCTATTGTCTTGGTTGTGGATAGATGGGCATATCTATAGGGTTACAGTGTAGCTGCTACAATTTGACACCAACAGTGTCTATAGTTTGATACCTTCGGGTATCCACAATTTGATACCTTCAGGTATCCATAGGTTGATATCTTCGGATATCCACAACACCTGTTATCCATACCCACAGAAAATGTGCAGGCCTAACATAGAAAATAAAGTAAAGAGATATAAATAAGAAATATAGTATGACAACCTAAATAATCGGTATATGAATGAGCATTTGCATTTGTATAATTAAGTATTGAATATCAATGTTTAAGTTTTGAAGATGAATTTATGGTATGTGAAAATAGATATTAAAGCATGTTTGCATTATTATATGATTAAGTATGCCATCATTATTTATATTTTTGTGATGTTCATGAATGTATGTGCTTGGTGGATGACTGTTGTGAGTGGTCATCCAAACTAAGTGTTTCCCCATTAAGCTTTCAAGCTTAGCATGGATGTTAATCCATGTAGGTCCATATCATAAGACTGACATACAAAGAACATCTGCAGGGACCAAGGCTAACAGATAGAAGAAAAAGTACTTTTGGAATGTGTTTTTCGTTACAGATGATTGCATATATAATAAAAAATGAAAATTGTATTTTTTCTTTTAGATTACCATGTAAATGTAAAGATATATTACTACTGTTAAATGATAATGTTAAGCATTGGGGAGTTTTGTAATGTGTATATGTATAACATTAAATAGAATTCTATACATTGAATGCTAGTACAAGAATTTGGTTGCTATATGTGTAGATGCTTATAGGTTTCATATAGGGGTTGTTACAGTTTTGCACCAATTGACTAGTTTCACCCAAACATTCTGGAGTGAATAATTCTAACCCTAATATTTAAAAAATGTTAAAGTTTGACCCCTCCTTAACTAAAAATTCAAATTCCTCTATTAAATGCTAGGTCAGTGCTGACCTAAAACGTGTAAAATAATTTTTTATTGATTTTAATGAACCCCTATGCCATGTCAGTGTTGACATGGCAAGGGGGACCAAAATTTAATTAAATAAAATATTTATTTTATTATTAAATATGAGAACCACCCTTTTAATTAAACCTTAAATGAAACTTAAGTAGATAATTAAATTACTAGTAAACAAAATGATCCCATGTTCTATGTTTCATTTACCCTTTCTCTCAAAGCCCTCCCTCATTCCTTCGACCTCCCTTGTCCTTATTGTTGGCTGTTAAATAAAATGTTTATGTTTTTTGCATCAAGAAACAAGTTTTTATCGCTCTAGAGCAATATTATCACAAGTGTTACAATAATTCAATATTATTGAGGTAGGTTAATGTGAGAGCATTCTTTGATGTAAATGAGCAAGAAGGATGCCACCCATGTGGAGTTCATTTGGAGATGAATGGGGAAGAATATTACAACATGAATTGGTGGATTATGGACAATGACATTTGATAATCTAAGCTCATGCTATCACACTCATTGTGACCATAGGCTCAATGATTCACAATATCTGGAGCTTCCTTCATCATAGCAAAGTGCCTCAGAAAGAGGAGGATTGGATCGCAACCTATAATTCCTAATGTAGGATTGTAAAAGGCTGCAGAAGATTATGATTGCTATTTTTGACTATGTTTTTAGTATCTACTTGAAAATACTACTCTTTTAATCTTTTTGATTTATTCCCTACAACTAATCGCTTTGGTTGTAGTTTAGTGAAAAATTATTTAAAGGCATTCTTTATCTTGTATATATTTAGATGTATATGATAAAGTCTATGGGATAATTGTACATTGCAAATGAAATTATAATGAGATTATAATTATGATATTTATATTCCATTTATGTATTATTCCTAAATATTCCTATTCATTGTTCTATTAAGATTGGACATTAATAGAACGTAAAAGGACTAGCACACGTTTTGTTGTTCCTTATGAAAAAAGTAATCGATTTCATAGGCAAGTATAGAGATACTTAAACAAACGTGTAGGTGCTTTCTAAAGAACAAGTTCACTGAACAGACCCGATATGAGAAATCCATTTAGAACATTACTTGTATGTCTATAGAATTCTCATTGTGATGATTGAATAAGTGATCCTTTAATTTGAGGTCATGAAAGTTATCTTGTATGGGAATTGCTATGTTTTGATACTACTTATAATCTACTTAATCATAGGTCATTTAATCAGTAGTCATTGGATGTAGCATGAACTATATGGAGATAGTTGAGTGATCAAGATAGGATTCATCACCCTAAAGTAATTAGGGAAAATGTTTTGTTGTTCTCGATTAGTATTGATTCAAGAAATACTTGGCCAAGGTGAAATGATGCTTTGTAAATAGTTTACAAATGTCATTAATTGATTCGATAGCTAATGGCAGAGAACTATTATGATTAGACTCAAAATAGATTAGAAATTAATTTCATGCTCTATGTCTAATCGGAACATTGTATGATGAAAGGTTGAATTATCCAGAAAAATTATGCACGAAAAGGTTAGTCAAAATCACTTTGGCATTCCTAAATATTTTGGTGGTCATGATGTGTTGCTAGACACCGATCTTGATCTATGATTATAAATTGTTTAATTGGAGATATTGAATCTTATATGGGCAAAATTGGTATTTAATTAGAATTATTTATAATTCTAATTAAAGTTTAATTGAAATTAGAATTTAATTTCAATTAAATTACTAAAACGTCCAAAGCTTATTATAAATAGGCTTAAGCTTTATGGAGCTAGCACTTCTTGCTTAACCCTCTCTGTGAAAGTTATAAAGTATACCATTAAAGGCCGGACACTTGTGTGGCTATGATGGTTGAGACAGATTTGTTTTGGGAACAATTTGAGGGATATAATAAGACAAAGATTAAGCTTTGGAATAAGGTACGAATTAAATTTTGCTTTATTATGATTTTTTAATCATTTTATAGAATTAAATAGATCTTGATTTTTGAGAAATCAAAAGTCACAAAAAAGTTTCGTAATTATTCCGCTGCAGTCGGGATTGGATCTCAATTCAGTTTCCCTATAGTGGTATCAGAGAAATCAAAAGTCACAAAAAGGTTTTGTAATTATTCTGCTACTGTTGAGATCGGATCTCAACCCGATTTCCTAACAATAGTGTCAGAACATATTTTAATTCTATGATTTAATTAAATTATGTGATTGTTATTGGCTAAAATTTGGAATTAAATTGCAAAAGGTTTGCAACTGATCTCTGAAAAGTGCTTCAGATTAAAACTGTATAAACCCTATAACCAATTGATTCAGAATCTGGAATTCTGGCATACAATTTGTTGTTTGTTTTGTGGGTATTGGCATCTGCGATAAGATCAACAAAACTCCCTCCTATGTACTATTTGCTTCCGCGAAAGATTGGCTTTCTGTATTTTTGGATTTGAGTTCACAAATCCAAAGCTCTCCTTGTATCCATTACCAACATACACACATCCATCACTCACTAACATGCCACTATAAAAAGTCACTCCGGTCTCAATGCCCAAAGGATGCGCTCATAGGTATGTGGCATCTATGGCTGAGGAAATGCTTTACGTGAACATTAAATTGGTCCAAGTTACTATTCACAAAATTCATCAAATGAATAAGAAGGCGACAGCAGACTAATGGCGTTAGACGTTGGTGAAGAAGACACATGGTGGCGGCAATGACCATAGATAGATAGATAGCCGGCAACAACATTAGGTTTGAGATTAAAATGAAGAAGAGGGGTGTTTGACAATAAGTTTAGGAATGGGTTTGTTTGGTTAGGAGTTTAAGTATGACTTAAACTTGAAAAGGAATTATTTAAATTAGTAATAATGTATTCTTAATTTAATTAAATTCCAAACATAATTTAAATTTGTTTTAAAATTCATAAATCAATTCCAAAGATAATTTTTCTTAATTTGATTAAAATTAATAATTATATTGATTCCTAATTAATTTTTAAAAAGATGTCTCTAAAATTATAATTAATTAGTTTTAATTAGATTGAAATTAATTAATTAGAAAAGTTGTTTCTAAAATTAGAATTAATTATTGTCAATTAGATAGAAATTAATTAATTAGACTTCTTGAAATTAAGAAAAATATTTTCTTAAATAATTAAGAAAGTTGTTTCTTAATTAAATTTATTTATTTCAATT
>JANVCQ010049127.1:0-10886 GCA_025531925.1 Erythroxylum plowmanianum
TCCATCTCATCCTATGCCAAATTTACTATTTTACCCTTCCAGTAGGGGGTGGGATGTTACAGTAGCAATGGCTAGAGTTCAATGAGCTTCCAAAAGGGGAGTAGTTTAATCCATGGTTTAACTATGAATTTATAAATTCCTAGGTCTAGGATTTGTAATTTTGTAGTTGAACTACTTAGTTTTAATCAAATGTTGGATATTCATTATGTGTTTGGATTGGTTTATGTAGAACTTTGAGCTTAAATATATGAAGTTTTATATATGTCTATTTGTAATCTTCTTCAGTCTCTCTTATTTTTCATGGTTATGTTTGATATTGAGTTGATTCTGGATTTCATTTGACCTATCGCATTAGCTGATCCTACTACACACATTAAGAGCATTTAACAGGATCTTAAGAAATGGAGTCCCATTGATTAATGTCCTGGACTTAAAGAGTACTTTAAGGTTTACCATTTTGAAGCTTAGTGATTTCTACTCCTACTAAAATCAATTTTGAACTAGAGCTTACTTTCAACAGGATTCTAACACTGTTTAATCACCTATTTTTCATCTTTCCATTTTCTATATCCCTAAAATCCAAAAATACATTTTACAATTCAATTTAGATTGATTAATGATTTCAAAAATCAAAATCCCCTTTTTTCCCAATTAGCTTGCGTAGCATGGCATATAGGTTAACTTAGGTCCATTCATTTTAGGTTCTGATTAAGTGAACAACCCGGGGTTGCACCCTATAGTGCAATCTTTGGATTATTTTGATTTAACCTCTAAGGGCTTTACGACTAGGTTAGAATCAAATTATCGATCACATAACCACTTACTTTAGCAACCATCTAGGTTTATTTCAAACCTCAATTAAGTCCAAAGACACCAAGGTAAGGTAAGAAGATAGCAGTGCAAGATTGTGCAACTACCTAATGATCCCTCTCTGTCACGATCATTCAACTACCTGATTATCCCTTATTCAAGTCAAATTTCTAAACTCTTAAAGATAGAATTCAAATTCGATTTCTTCATGAAAATTATAGTCATCTATCTCTACTTTAATCTAAAATTAAAATCATCCCATTTGGATATGTATAGATCAAGATATGGCTAAAATAGAGATGCATGTTTTGTGAAAACACTACAGCTAACATATTCCAGCAATTCTTCTTCACTTTTCCAGATTTTCAAGTCCTATATGTTACATTCAAATCCATCTTATGCATAGTTCATCAACTCTACATCATTTCCTCTTCATTCTCACCTCAATTTTTAACTCAATAACATCTATGAAACCATCCATAAACCATTGTTTATCAATCATAAAAAAGAACATAATCTTCATCATTTATTATCATACATAAATCTTATTTCTTCTCATCTCAAGAGCATTTCTTAACACCTTTCTTAAGAATAAATTTAACCTTCATTATACCTTAAATACCAATCTATTTCATCTACATAACAACTTACAATCCATGGTTTTCATACTCTTAAAAACAAAACACAACATACACATTCATTCATCATTTTCCTGCACTCATCCTATACATAAAAATAGGACATACACCCACTTATTTCCTCATCCACATTACAACTTATAATTAACTCCACAATCATGATCATTTCACCCTTAAACTATCATCACATGTTTATATTTAAATAACCCATGAAGATTAATGTGTAACTTACTTGATAAAACTCCAAGCTTCTTCAAAATCACGTAAACCCTATCTTTCCAAGCTTTACACGATCATCAATCTTTCAAGGAGGAATAGGTTTGGTATTTAGTTACAAGATGAAGAGATAATAAGGATTTTGAAGAAACAAAGTGAAGGATAGCAAGAACCCAACATGATGAGGGTGAGGGTGAGATGGTTGTGGGTGAAGAAGATGAAAAATGTGAAGAAGAGAGAATATGGAAAATGTGAAAGGCAAAAAAAAAGATGGTCTTTCAAAATGTAAATAATGATGGGTAGGTTTCCAAGCAAGGTAACAATTGCTTGGTGGGTGTCATGACACTTACCACGTAATAAATCAAATTAACACCTTTTACTATTGGTAGTTAATACCATTTAATCTCTAGTCCATTTGTCACCCAATTTTTAATGTTACATTCTCAATAAATTCTAGTACCATTTGCCAATTATTTCAACTGCCATTTGACACTTATCTCTACTACCATAAATCAATTGTCTTATCACTTGGCATTTTTCCCTAGTCCAAAAATACTCATAATTTCAAAAATTTTTCCAAAATTTCACCAAAAATTCTAAATCAATAATATTACTCACCAAATCAATTTTTAAGACAAAATATTCATTATTCACATCATAATCACATTTATAAATCAATTAAGATCAACTATACCCGATAATGTCAAATGAGTGTCCGTACCTTCATTATAATGTGTGCAATTATCAAATTCACGTGTATGTATGCTAAATGATGCATGAGCATGAAGCACATTTCCTAATTTCTCAATAATATCTCTCATATTCAATATTTTAGAGTTCTAACCCTTAACATGTGGAGAATAGGATGTTGCACTCAAGGTGCAACTAAATGTCACTAATTAAATAAATTAAAATTAACTTTGGGATCTCTCGATGTGCAAGCCTTTTCTAAACATTCAACTAGATATAAAGCTATCCTATAGGTAGTGTATTCATCTATTGAAATATCTTCCTAATAAATAAATAATTTTTATTTATAGGTCTATTAAACTCTCGTTGTACAATTAACATAGATTACCAAAACTCTCTTGATTTATTGCAAGGTTTAAGCACAATAAATAACACAAACATGTATATCATTAAATTAATAACCAAAGGTTCATAAATAGTTCAACAACAAGCCCTAAAAATTGTTTTAAAAAATCATAATATCCACAACATCCCCCTCAATCAAATAATCCATGATAAACATGCTAGAAGAGAAAGAAATTGAAATAATACTGGACGAGGCAACTCCTCTTCTTCTTTACCCAAATTGGAAAATCTGAATGACGGGATGCTCTTTGCCCAATTGAGAATGAAACCTTGAATCTTCCCTTATCTCTAGGCTCTCAATCTGTCTTTTAACTCCAAGAAGCAAATTCCATGACCTTCTAGTGGCTCTCGGGATTTTATGTATTATAAAGTCACGAAAACCTAGAAAAATGAAGCTCACTTGTCTTTTTCTACTTCTAGTTCCCACGATCGTGGGAATTATACTTATGCTTCCCACAATTGTGGGTTAACTTAACAGAAACTTTCTTCATATATTTCTCGCGATTGTGGAAAACATACCCTTTTTTATGGTTGTGGGTTCTTGTTTTTTAATAGTTATACTTCTCTTCTCTTCTCTTGGTCCCTAGCTTAATCACAAAGTTGTCCACCCTCCATTCCTACACTAAAATGATCAATTCCTACCCTAAACTAATATCAAACACAAAAGAAAAACCATAAAGATCAAACTAAACAAAAACACACAAAACAAGTCCTAAAACATAATAATACTAACCTATCGTGCAAGAAACATATGCTAAATACTTAGAAAAACACATATTAATGCACAACTATCAACTTCCCCATACTTAAATCCTTACTTGTCCTCAAGCAAAGTCAAACACAACCAATTAATTATATCACTTTATTTTCATAAAGATCAAAGCATGCAATCCCTCAAAGTTTAATCAACTCAAGTATCAAGTTATTGCATATATCATGACTACTTTTCGTTAGTGTACATAAGCAAACTCAATTTATGGTACCATCACTCAAAGATAAGTATAAACACATAATGAAGCTTCCTTATGGTTTTACTCATTTCTCTCAATTATTTGATGGTTAGTGTTTCACTCAAGCTCCTTATAGGAAACTACACAACCATAGGCTTATTAATACACCAATTCTCCTAATCCTATGGGTATATAACCACCTGATTGCACCCTAAGTATCCATCAAGAAAACAGTAAAATGCATCGTCGGCTACCCTTTCAATCATTTGGTCCACAAAAGGTAAAGGGAAGTAATCATTCTTGGTGTCCAAATTCAGCTTCCTATAATCAATACATACTCTCTAACCTGTGATGGTCATAGCGGATATCTTTTCACCTTTCTCATTTTCCGTCACTGTCATACCTCCCTTTTTAGGCACACACTGTACCAGACTCACCCACTCACTATCTGAAATGGGATAAATAATCCTTACATCCAATAGCTTTACTACCTCATTCTTCAAAATCTCTTGCATGTTTGGATTTAACCTTCTTTGTCACTCTCTCATAGTTTTACACCCTTCTTCTAGGTTAATCCTAAGCATCACCACATTGGGGCTAATCTGCCTAACATCATAAATTTGCTACCCCATAGCTCTCATCCTCTTCCTAATGATCCCTACCACTTTCTCTTTTTGTTCAAAATCTAATTGGTTCGAGATAATGATGAATAAGGTATGGTTCTGACCTAAAAAGGTGTACCTCAAATGGGGAGGTAATTAAGCTCTAAAGTGGGGGGCTTAACGAAAGAAGGTGATGTAGGTATATCTGTTCTCTCCAACTTCTCTAACTCAACTTCCTTACATAAATCCTCTTCTCTCACACTCTCATCCTTTTATACTTCAGTAACTTCATTAACTTCCTCTTTAACCTCCATCACACATTCATCCACAACATTAATCGTCATACATATATTACCATCTATCGATTTCTTCAAATATTTAGACATATTAAACTCAACTTGCTCATCACCAATCCTCAAAACAAGTTTTCCCTCATACACGTCAACTAATGCCCTACTAGTATTCATAAAGGGCCTACCAAATAGCAAATGGATAGTTTTATCAGCCTCAAAATCCAATACCATGAAAACAATGAGAATAATAAATTTATCTACTTTTCCCAACATATCTTCTACAACCATATATGGCCTCTTGATGGATTGATCCACAAGTTGAATTAACATAGATGTTGGCTTGACCTCTCCCAGTCCTAATTTCCTAAAAATAGACAAAGGCATCAAGTTAATGCTTATACCTAAATCATATAAGCATTTAGAAAATTAAAAGTCACAAACAACACATAACATCGTAAAACTCCCTAGATCTTGTAGTTTTGAAGGCATCATGCTTGAGATAATCAAACTACAATTCTTTATCAAAGTAACAGTCTGATTCCCCTTCCATGTACATTTGTGTGTTAGTATGTCCTTCAAAAACTTTGCATACTTAGGCATGTACTCCAAAGCTTCCACCAATGACAGGATGATTTGAAGCCTCTTTAGTTTCTCCAGAAACTTGGAAAACTGGGTGTCCACCTGATATTGTCTCATCCTTTGTGGATATGGAAGTTTGGGCTTGTATGGTGGTGGAGGCACATACAACCTCTCTTATTCTTTCTCTTTTTGAATCTCCTTACCTTTTTTCTTTTCTTGGCTATCCTTTTTCACACTTGGTTCCTCCATCTACTTACCACTTTGAAGTGCGATAGCCTTCAATTTTTCGCTTGGGTTGGCGTCAGTATTGCTTGGTAAGCTACCTGCACTTCTAGAAGACATAGCATCAGTAAGTTGACCTACCTGTACCTCCAAATTGTGGATAGGTGGGGCATAGTTCTTCACTATCTGATCAAACTTTGCCTCCATCCTCTTTTGACTTTCCCTTTGGCTCAAAAACATTCTCGTTTAGTTCTCTTCTTGATTTGCCATTCTTGTAGTACCCCACACTTACAAGACACATACTCAACATTCTGAGGGATATCTAAGTACATGCCCCACAAGGGTGGCTGCTAAAGCAATGATGTCACTAACTTAATCATGGCATCATCATTTAAAACGTAATTATCACAATATTTAAAAAACCAATTCCTCATTTTCATTTCATAAAACCAAATATACATTGTAGCATTACATACTTCATCCTTATATACAATATCAAAGAACTATCAAGGTTTACAGTTTTATGACAAAATATGCTACATGCTATATGAATAAGGAACTATACAAAATTCTATCTAAATTCTTCAATATCAGCTGACCGACCTTTGAGCCATTTCTTCTATCCAAAAGCGGTATTAGATCTCTTTTAAGTTGTCTTAGAAGCTAAGTCCACTCTCTCACACCTAAAAAGTCAATGTTACAATTTTGATGAGTTTTGCAAACTCAGTGAGCTACCCATCATTGATGGCTCACTTATAACACATAACATATATAGTTCATTTTTCAAGTTCACAAACAATTCATGTCATCATATAATGCACATCTTTCACTAATTATCAAAAAACACCATATAACACTTTGTTCACTTATTCACTTTTTACATTCATAATGGTTCCTACAATTTAATTCAATCATTCATATAATGCATATTAAATGTACGTGCAATGTTCATGAGACTCACTTTCATTTATTACTTTTCTTGTGACTGAGTACATTTTTCATTATCCCGTATCCATTGTAGATATCGAGCTCATTAGTAACTATCCCTTATTCGTTGAGGATACAGGGATCATTATGCATACTGTGCCAAAGGCTCTTACCACATTTTGAGCTTTAAGCTCTTTTTCACTTGCTACTCTAGTCACAACTGCCTTTATGTTATCATGCATTCATGTAGTGAAATGCATTATAAATATTCAATCATTCACTTTTGATCAATTTTCTTTTCACATTCACATTCCTATTCACCATCAGACTTTGGTCCGACATTTAACAATTAAGTTAAGTATCACATATTCACTTGTGCTCAAATTTCTTTTCGCATTCACGTTCACATTCACCATCAGACCTTATTCTAACATTCAATAATTAAGTTGAGTATCATATATTCTGTCAAATTCATATACAATGATCACTTCCAATATATTATTAATGCATCAAATGCCTCAGACATTCAATGTCTGGAATCAACACATTCACAACATATAATAATTCAATTCAGAATTTAAATAAAACAATAAATCAATGTGAGACCATTTAGGTTACTCACAGTATACTCTAGATAGCTATTGCCTTGATGTCCCGACAATGTCTAGATGTTGATATATATAATGCATGCCCAATGACAATCCCAGGTATATTTCCTTAATTCACATCTTAAGATCATTCACACTCCATAACTCATATATGTCTAAATTAAACTTAGATTTACCCTTCATTTGTACAAGATTATTCTACGTTCATCATTCAATCATTTACCAAGATCATTCAAGCATTAAAAAAATCACAAAATATCCAATTTATCAATCATCTTTAATTAATACACACCATTCACCTTCTTTGGATCACATTATCTTTCATAGGATCACTTTTATTCCTATAACTTCTCTAAAATTTCATATATGAACACTTGGTAAACAACAATCCATTCTTAAATTTATTTCCTCATTCATTGCCCTAAACATTTCACATATTTAATCCCCTTTTTCAAGCATCATTCTATGTTCAATATAAGCTTCATTCAACCCTAAGTTCATTATATGAAAGTACCTTACCATTTTTTGTTTCAAACATCACATAAAAAAACAATAACTCATGTTGATGGCCTTTCCAGTTTTTTTTTCTCATGATAGATTTTAAGGTCAATTGTCCATGGCCATTTTCACATAAAAATGAGGTTTTTATGTTAGGAAATTAGGTTAAGATCCAATCCCGACAACAGCAAAATAATCATGAAACTTTTTTCTTGACTTTTGATTTCCCAAAAGCTAACATCTATTTAATTCTATAAAATGATTAACACAAATTATAATAAAGTGAAAATTTAATTTGTACATTATTCTGAAGCTTGATCTTTATCCTATTATATCCCTCAAACTATTTTGAAAATTGATCCACCTCAACCATTGTAGCCGCACAAGTGTCCAGCCTCTAACGGTATCCACAGAACCAGTTAAGACAACTCTGTAACTCTTAGAGAGAGGGTTAAGCAAGAAGTGTTAACTCCATAGAGCTTAAGCCTATTTATAATAAGCTTTGGACATTTTAGTAATTTAATGAAAATTAAAAGCTTAATTAAAATTACAAACAATTCTAATTAAATACCAATTATGCCAATATAAGATCCAATATCTCATATTGATCCTTTTTTATTAAATATCTTATATTTAATCCACCTTGATTAATTTAATTATGCTCTCTTCAACCCATTTTATATATGAGACCCATTAGGTTCCCAAATATATTGACAATCATTATAAAATCTAATTTTAATTATAAATTAAAATTAGATAAATTAAAACTCCTTTTAATTTATCTTTAATTCTCTAATTAAACAATTCATAATCATAAATTAAGATTGGTGTCTAGCAACGCATCATGACTAAGAATGTCAAAGTGATTTTGACTAACCTTTCCTTGCATAATTTTTTCGTATAATTCAATCCTTTCATTATACAATGTTTCGATTAGACATAGAGCATGGAATTAATGTCTATCTATTTTAAGTCTAATCATATTAGTTCTCTGCCATTAGTTATCGATTCAATTAATGATATCTGTAAACTATTTATAAAGCATCATTTCACCTTGGCCAAGGATTTCTTGAATCAATACTAATCGAGAACAACAAAACACTCTCCCTAATTACTTTAGGGTGATGAATCCTATCTTGATCCTTTAACCATCTCCATATAGTTCATTCTAATCCAATGACAACCGATTAAACGACCTATGATTAATTAGATCATAAGTAGTATCAAAACATAGCAATTCCCATACAAGATAACTTTGATGACCTCAAGTTAAAGGATCACTTATACAATCATCACAATGAGAATTCTATAGACATATAAGTAATGTTTCAAATGGATTTCTCATATCGGGTCTAATCAGTGAACTTGCTCTCTAGCAAGCAGCCACATGTTTGTTTAAATATCTCTATACTTTAGCCTATAAGATCGACTACTTCCTTCATAAGGAAAAACAAAATGTGTGTTAGTCTTTTTACGTTCTATTATTGTCTAATTTTAATAGAACAATGACTAGGAATATTTAGGAATAATACATAAATGCAATATAAATCTCATAATTATAATCTCATTATAATTTCACTTGCAATGTACAATTGTCCCATGGACTTTATCGTATATATCTAAATATATACAAGATAAAGAATGCTTTTAAATAATTTATCACTAAACTATAACCAAAACGATTGGTTATTGGGCATAAATTAATAATCTCCCACTTGTACTAAGCCAGCCGTTTAAGTATCTCATACCATATCTCCATATGATGATTATTCTACTACTGGAGTAGTGGCTTAATGAGAGAACTCTACAAGATTCCCTATAGTGATCACTTGATTAAATCTTACAACTCCCATCTTAATTATCATCAAAATTTAGAAAGTTTGCCTAAATACATTCTTGGATCTTTGATGAGACATTAGCTCTTTATGCATGGCCAATGGTTCTAATGTTCTACAGTACATTACTATCTTGAACAATGAAAAGAAATTATATTAAGTTCACTAAAGAATTTGTTGAACCAATTAATAATTTCCATTAAATGAAAAATGTATTATAGCTTAATTAGCAACCAATTGCTACATTGGAACTTTTCCAATCCTAAATGATATTATTCTAAATACATAAACCTCAATTAGGATTTACTTCTAAAGTTATATTCTTATCATCTTGAACTCAAATATCAACTCACACATAAAGTAATGAATATCTTTAATACTTCACAAGTATATGATATCTTAAATACTTAACATCTTTAGTACATTATCTATGCACTTGGACTTAGAATAAGTTAACAATCTATCTCCATAGATCTATTTCTCATAATTAAGTTATGACCTTTTCATATCCAACAAGAGTTATTCTTAGAAAATTATGTGTTTGACAATTGAAAGTTACAACTTTTGTTCTCTGTGAGCAATATTTCTCCACATACTCCCATTGAAGAGAACAATGATACTCCCACTAACCTTCTTACGAATATGATAAATTCATAATCATCTTCAAAACAAACTCTTTGAATTCATCATGAAAGTGAATCTTTCAATGTCTCATCGCCTTTCAACTATACATCAAATGTATCATTAAAGGTATTAGTTCCAATTACATGTAATGTTATGAGATTTTAACCTTTCAAATTCCTTCTTACTTCCACTACTTATCTTGAGAACCATTCTCTTATAAGTATACATTGATTGAAATAATTTATTCAAGGAATCTGTAATATCATATTCAACCTTTTGGATATCTCATAACACTTTATTACTCAATTTAGTTCTAAACTAAATGGATAATATATGCTTCAGCTAAGCATCACATCTTTAAATCATTATCTTTATCTATTTCAAAGACTCAGCACTTCATATCTAATATGAAATCTTGCTAATTTATTTAATTAGAACTATAGAAGGTAAGTCATTGTACCAAGCATTGCTATAAAAGAAATACTATTGTGTTATACAATATCTCATGTTGTATTTTACTCCTTACATAAATTATGAATTTAGTTGTAAAGGAATTCACTAAAGAATCTCATTCCCTATAGATAACTGAAATTTAAAACTCACCAAATTGATCTCATCGAAATGCTTCAGCATTCTCAATGCTTGATTTCTACTTAAATTCAAATAGTTTGAACTTTTAAAATTTTAAATCATTATTTCATTTAATACATATGACTATATCATATAAAGTCATTAGTAATCTAATGAAATATAAGTATTATACTTTTTATGAATTATTATTCTATTCAATACATCACATGTATAAGATTTAACCATTCAATACCATCATCACCCTTTCACCAAAGGTTGATTTGGTTATTCTTCAACTATACAAGTTTCAAAAGTTCCATGCGATTCATAATCAAAAGGATACTGTAACATCCCATCACCGATGGGGAGGGTAGAATGGTAATTTTGAGGGGCTAATGAGTGTTAGAAATTGCCTTTAT
>JANVCQ010049164.1:0-29032 GCA_025531925.1 Erythroxylum plowmanianum
CTTTTGTTTTATTAATAATAAATATTTTCATTACAAAATTGTAACTGAAGAAGATAAAGTTACATGTAAATACACTTACTTTCCAGGGCACTATATTTACATAACTCCAACAGGTAGCAATCTCATTATCAAGATGATGAAAATCTTAGGTGAATCAAATCTGAATTTAAAAATAGATTCTGCAGATATTCTTTGTCCTTGCACGTGCCCACGCTTAGTTAATGATTTTTTTGCCAATCTGGAATTTCGAATTATCTTTGTTTTCCTTCCATCTTTTTTATTCTATTTCATCTCTTAAGTGTTGAAAATCATTTAAAAATAATTAAGAAACAATTCCATCAATTTTGAATAATGATTTCAACACATTAATGAGATTTATATACAAAATGAGCACAAAATGAAAACCTAACAAATTCCCCCACACCAAATATTTTGTCGTCCTCGAGCAAATATACCAAACCACTACACTCTATCAATTCATCCTTCGTAAGACTAAATGCATATAATTCACTCACTTGGGCTAGCAAGACTTAGGTTGCAACATATATCATAATCACTTTTCACCGATACAAATAAACAAGGTCAAAGTAAGACATTCTTGTTCAAAGGTAAATATGAAACCAAAGTGAATTCTTCTCACATATTTCTCTCTTACAGTTAAGTGTTTAAGGTTAAAATGTTTCTCTCAAATCTCCCTCTAACAAATTGCACTACTATAGGCTTACAAATTCACCAGTTATCATTCATTCCAATTATATAAGCTCATAGATCATAAGGACTTTATTATAGGTTGTAATGGGACTAGGTTCAAAGGTAAGGTAAAAATGGCAAGAGTTAATCACAATCATTCACAAAATACTAAGTAAAAGGGACACACAAATTAAAATTATATTATAAACACATAAATACAAAGGACTACAACTACTCATTACTAACTAGTGCTCCTATGCTTTATTCTTATTCTTATTCTCTTTTCTTTTCTTTTTCCTTTTCCTTTTCCCTTTTCCCTTTTCTTTTCTTTTTTTTTTTTAACTTAACTAACGCTAAGAATAAGGGAGAACAATGAAAACAAGAGAAAATAATATGATCATAATTTATCAAACATATGAGTAGAAGTACCTATAAATATGTCTCAGCATATGATATAGAACAAAGTCCCAAAATCAAATGCTTAGTCAGTACTTTGTTCAACTTGTGATAGGTTAAGGCTGGGATTTTTGGGTTTCAATGTAAGATGATTAATTTTAAAAAAACAAATAGGGTTAAAGGCTCAAAAAGGGTTTTGCAAAGGGAAAAATAACTAGGTGGGTCATTTTTAAGCTAAAGGGTGTAAAAACAAAGAAAGCCTTAAATCATTTCCATAACCTATATAATCAAACAAATGCAATCTTCGGTGCAAGTTCTGAAGGCAAGCCTGGTTACAGAAGTATCACACAATACAAAGAAATAGAATGACATAAAGATGATGTCATTTAAAGCTCAAATCCACTCCAGGTTTAATTCAAGAATTCACCTTAATACCACTAATTATCTAATCACTCAAATGTCAAAATTTTGACTAAGTATATAAGATCGGTTATTGCAATCAATCCACATGATTCACTTTAGACTCACATAGCCCAATTTAATTTCATGCACACACTTAATCTCATCCAAACTAATATGATAAAGCTTGATGGCTTAACATACATAACAAGCATGCAAAAATGGAAAAGAGTCACACACATATACTCCATTTCCTTCCCCCACACTTAGACCAACATTGTCCTCAATGTTAGGACATAAGATTAAAGAAGAAAAAATATAAAGGAAAAGAGGAAAGAATGCTTCTCTATATGTGACTGTCAAAATCATGGTGTTGGTGGGTGCGGAGGTTGGAATCCTTGATACTCCCAATAAGCCATCAAATTATGCTCCATGCCGTGTATTATATGTTCGAGGCGACTAAGGCAGTAATCCAAATTAGTTTGAGAAGGTTGGTGAATATTTGGTTCAGCTATTGAAACCCCGACTTTTTGCGGCTAGACGGTGAGTGAAAAGAGTAATTGGGCCTGGATTTGTAAAAGTTAATAATCTATGGCTGAGATCCACGATTCCCATCCTGTGTAAACAATCTACATCTAAAGGTTTTATATTACACGCCACATTCATGTCAGTATTATTAAGATCTAACAAATCCAAATTAATGGCCAATTGTGCGATATAGGAGTCGAGAATCAAAGGTTTAGATTTCTTACTTAACACAGATTGAAATTATGTTAGAAATCAAAAACCTAAATTAACAAGAATATGCCTATCCATATACCACAGAAAATAAAATTCCACTTTAGACAATTTCCCCGCAGAATCCCGATGCCCTGAAAAATTTTAAGCTAAGGGTCAATGAATAATTTTAAAAACAGGATTTCTAGAAAACGAACTCTTAGAAACACTAGCATTGTAGGGATTAGGATCAACAGACCATTGAATCCACAATTTTGATGCATTAAAGGCATCATGATAATCACATCTAGAATTGATAAACAACTCATTTTGAACATCATCGGTTGAAACAAATCCCATAACCATATTAAAATCAATAATCGATAAAACAAACTCTTTTCCTATCAGCCTAAATTCCACAATTCCTTCTGTAAACACATCAAACTTTTAATAAGAGTTAAATTTTTTCTTGTTAATTCAACGTAGGTAGGACAATCAATTCTAGCGAACACACTCTAACAAGACCCATCATTTGTGCAAAAGAATCATGGACTTGTAATGCTTCAAGAGTATCGGAGAGAACACGCTTACAGGGATAGATTTTCCTTTGATTGAATTGTTGAAAAAGCTTCGTATCTTTCGGGAGCCAAAAAGAGGTGAAGCCACCACTTCATGTACTCCATTAGCTGTTGTTTTCTACTTTCTTCCCTTTCCTTGTTCTGTTTTGGGTGGATGGCCCTAGGGTTGTAGTCGAAACTGGTGGTGTGGTTTGCGTGGTTACTACACAGTGGGCATGGTTGTTGTGGGTTGTGATGGAGATGGGATGCCAATAAAAGACCTTATTGGGGAGGTCAATCTTCGGGATTCACTCTTTCTCCTTGGCATGAATCTAAACTTTGTGAAAATGCAGTCCTAAAATTGCAAAAGACAGAATAAGACACCAACAAAATCGTGATGGGGAATGGTGATTTACGGTGAAAAATAGGGTAGAAGGTTGGGTACTGTATGGAAAGGGTGTTTTTGTGTTCACAAGTCAGTAATGGTGTAAAGTCTATAGTGAATAACAATGGTAAGAAAAATTAAATGAAAGAAGAAGAGGGAAAAGATAGGCAGTAAGGTGTGGGAGCGGCAGAAAGAGAAAATTTTTAGTTTTTTAATTTTTATAAAAAGACAAAATAATAAAAATTGCATAATTGAAAATGGTAAATTACTTAAAATTAAATTTATAACTAAAATCAAATAAACCTAATAAAAATGAGAATGAAAATGGAAACCGCTGAAAAATAAAAAGATAACTTGGAAATTTTTTCAGGTTACTCGAATGTGCTTCTTTTAAGTCTTTAGCTAGACATGCTTTACTACTTACCTGATTAGAGATAGGTTGGGGATATCAACTTTATTTCTTCCACGTACTCAACTGAAGAGTTCTCATAGTATGGTTTCAGGCAGTGTTCGTTAGCTTTAAATACCTTAGAAGTATCCAAACTTTGAATTTCTACCACACCATGAGAAAACACATTAGTGATAATAAATTGTCCAAGCCAACGAGATCGTAATTTTCCTGGAAATAACTTAAGCTTTGAATGATAAAGAAGAAATTTTTGTCCTATTGAAAATTGTTTATGAAAAATCATTTTATTATGAAAAATTTTAGTTCTTTCCTTATAAACTTTTTCATTTTCATATGCTTCATTACGAACCTCTTTTAACTCTTGCAATTGCAACTTTCTATTGTTACTAACCTCTACTTGATCCATGTTCAACTACTTCACAGCCTAATAAGCTCTGTGATCCATTTCTATAGGTAAATGACAAGGCTTATCAAAAAATAACCTATAAGGTGACATGCCTATTGGTGTTTTATAAGTAGTCCAATACGCCCACAAGACATCGTCCAATCGTAAGCTCCAATCTTTTTTATTCAAATTCACCACTTTTTCTAATATAGATTTGATCTCCTTGTTGGACACTTCAACTTGTCCTCTTGTATATGGATGATAGGCTATAAAAACTCGAAGTGTGACACCCCATCTCTTCATTAAGCCTTAAAAATCTTGTTGCAAAAATGGGTTCCAGGATCACTAATGATAGCTCGAGGCATTCCGAACCTGACAAAAATGTTAGATTTAATAAAATCTATAATAGTTTTAGTATCATCAGACAAAGTAGCCTTAGCTTTAAGCTATTTCAAAATGTAATCCACAGCAAGCAAAATGTAATTCTTACCAAAGAAAGAAGGAAAAGGACCCATAAAGTATATTCCCCATACATTGAAAATCTCACATACTAGGATGATAGTAAGTGGCATTTGATCTCTCAATCCCAAGCTACCTGTTCTTTGACAATGATTGCAAGACTTGCAAAACATGTAAGAATCATAAGACAATTTAGGCCAAAATAATCAACATTTAAGAATTTTTTGAGTTGTTCTTTTAGGACAAAAGTGTCCCACACACACAGATGAATGACAAAATTTTAATATGGAAGGAATTTCATCATCTGTAACACATCTTCTAACAATCTAATCAGCAAAAAATTTCTAAAGATAAGGTTCATCCTAAATGTAATATTTAACATCTCATTTAATTTTATCTTTTTTAGCTCTAGATAAATTACTAGGTAGAGACTTAGTCACCAAAAAGTTTACTATGTCAACATATCATGGAATTACCTGTTGAATTGAAAAGAGACTTTCATCTAGAAATTTGTTGTAAAGAACATCAGATGCAGTAGTTGGAATGATCCTGCTTAGATGATCGATCGCCAAATTTTCAGCTCCTTTCTTGTCGCAGATTTCCAAATTGAATTCTTGAGGAAGTAAAATTTATTGAATCAATCTCGGCTTGATTTTTTTCTTATTCACCAAATATTTCAGAGCTGCATTGTCTGAATAAATGATCACCTTTGTGCACAACAGGTAGGAACAAAACTTCCCTAACCCAAAGACTACGACTAAAAACTCTTTCTCAGTTATGGAATAATTCTTCTTTAGCATTGTTAAGTGTCATGAATGGATAATAAATAACATGAGGTATCTTGTCCAATTTTTGGCCTAGCACGACTCCAACTGCATAATCCGAAGCATCACACACTAGCATGAATGGCATGTCCCATTTTAGTGGCTGAATAATTGGAGCTGTAGTAAGTCGTTCCTTGAGTTCATCAAACGCAATCTTATATGATTCGTTAAAATCAAACTTCACGTCATTTTGGAGTAGTCTATACATGGGTTGCACAATCTTGGAAAAATCCTTGATAAATCGCTGATAAAATCTTGCATGACCAAGAAAAGAAAGAAATTTATGCACAATTGCTGGGTACTTAAAAGAGATAGTATGAACCAAAATTATTCCTTGATCAACCATGAAATGACACTTTTCATAATTTAAAATCAAATTAGTTTCAATGCAACGTTTAAGAACTTTTTCAAGGCTGATAATGCATGTTTCAAAATATTCTCCATAAATTGTGAAGTCGTTCATAAAAATTTCCATGTAATTCTCCGTAAGATTAGAGAAAACACTTACCATACACCTTTGAAATGTTGCTGGTCTGTTACATAACCCAAATGGCATTCTTCGGTAAGCAAAGGTGCTGAATGGACATATGAAGGTTGTTTTCTCTTAGTCTTTAGGTGCAACCAAAATCTGATGATACCCTGAATAGTCATCTAAACAACAATAATGAGATTTACCTGCAAGTCTTTCAAGCATTTGATCAATAAATGGAAGTGAAAAATGATCTTTTCTAATAATCGAATTTAGCTTCTTATAATCTATGCAAACTCTCCAACCGTTTTGAACACGAGTTCGTATTAACTCACCATTGCTATTTTCTACTATAGTTACCCTAGTTTTCTTCAAAACTACCTAGACCAGACTTACCTAATTGCTATATGTAATTGGATAAATGATGCCAACATCAAGAAGCTTCAAATTTTCTTTTTTCACCACTTCCATCATGGGTGGATTTAGACTACATTGGGGTTGCGTCACCTCCTTCACTTCCTCTTCTATCAATAATTGATGCATATAAAGGTTGGGACTAATACCCTTTAAGTCTGCCACTGTCCAACCAAAACCTTCCTTGTGCTCCCTTAGTACATGAATCAATTGATTTTCTTGCAAAATAGTTAGTTTATTAGAAATTATAACAGTTAACATATCTCAATCACCTAAAAAATGTATTTCAAATGGCTAGGCAAACTTTTTAATTCCAAAGTCGGTGGCTGGGCCATCAACGACATCAATTTGGTGCTGCTTCTGGACATATCCACATACGACAACTGCTTCATCACTGGTTCGATGTCCTCCAATTGACATAATAATGTTTCCAATTCCTTATTAGGCAATATTGACTCCTCGATTTCTTACCACTGTGATGTGTCTCCCATCTCCAAGACTGTTTCAAGTTCATCAGTTCCCCTTAAAAATGAATTTTCCTACATTCATGTGTCAATAAAATCCATAGAAACAATAGGTTGTTTATCATCTAAAATTTTCATGGCATTGTATATATTAAACTTAATTAATTCACCATCAAATTCCATAGTAAATGACTCATCATGAACATCAATTTTTGTTCTAGTGGTTTTCAAAAATGGCCTTTCGAATAAAGTTGGTGTTAAACAAGATGCATCATTGCTCTCCAGCTACAAAATATAGAAATCAGTTGGAAAAAGCATATTCTCCACTTGAACTAAAATGTCCTCTAACACATCCTTTGGATAAGCATTAGAGTGATATGCTAATCGAATCACTACATTAGCTTCTTTAAGAGGTCTCACATTTAAAGATTTATAAGCATCATATGGCATGACATTTATGGACGCACCCAAATCTAACATAGCCTTTTCAATTCTCAAATCACCAATTTGACATGGGATAGTGAACATACCTGAGTCTTGACACTTAGGTGGAAGCTTTTTCTTTTGTAAAATGGCTAAAACGTTCTCCCCCAATAGCACTTTCTCATTAAATTTTAATTTCCACTTTGAAGTGCAAAGTTCCTTAAGGAATTTTGCATACTGTGGAATTTGCATTATCTCGTCAAGTAGAAGAATATTTACTTGAATTTTTCTGAAAATCTCCCATATTTCCTTCTTTTGCTCCTCCTTCTTTGCCTTGGCAAATTGACTCAGAAAAGGGGCGGAATAACCTAATTCTAAAGACCTGTCTGTGTCTTTTCTAGTTATGTAGATGCTTCCTTCGTTGCTTCTTCTTCTACCTCTCTTTTAAAAATTTTCAGAAGTGGTTCCTGCAATTCCTTACCATTCTGCAATTTGATAGCCTTCACACTTTGTTTAGGATTGATCTCCAGTTTTGTTGAAAAATTTTCATAACTTTGTGCTTCTAATCAATTTATGGCAGTTGCCATTTGGCTCATTTGATTTTCAATATTTTGGATACTAGCTTGATTATCTCTCTGAAATGTCAAGGTGTTAGTGGCCAAAGATTGAGCTATATCTTCTAAGGAAGACTTACCTTTAGAATTGGATGTTATGTTTTGATATTTTCGAGGCATATAAGGTTGTCTAAACTATTAGAAATTTGTATTTGCTTGCTGTCTTTGAGAGTTCCCATAAAGCAAATTCGGGTGGTGACACCAACCTAGTTTATAGGTGTTAGAAAATGGGTCATATTTCCTTTGATTCGGTCCAACAAAACCTCCCACAACATTCACCTGTTATGTATTTTCCTCCTGCAAAATCAGAAATGCATCAGTGGAGTGTTCTAACATTAAACATATTCCACATACCTTTTCTTCTTCTTTCTTCATAATCGCAATTTGTCGCACCATAAGGTCATCCAATCTTTTCTCCAGTGCTATCACATTCACTTCATTCACTTGTTTTGAACCGTGTCAGCCCGTGTTTGCACATTTTTTAGCTCAAAGAAAAACCTTTTCATTTCAGCCCATGTTTGCCCATTTTTGTCGGCTGAATAATACAACCAATCTTGAGCATCATATTTGAGAGAAAATGAGAAGGCTCTTAGTTTAATTTTCTCTTTCGTCACATTCGTTCGCTTCATTCCCATACAAACCACGCCAAATTCCTTTGAATGCTTGTACGGATCCTCTCCCGATAGACCCCTGAAAATAGGTAATAAATAGATCAACCCATATTTTAATTCAAAAGTATTGTTGTCACCTAAATTTGGAAAGTTGATGCAGTGGGGCTATTGAGCATTTGTGGGTATTGCTAGTTCATAAAGAGTGCAGTTTGTTGCCATCCTTTCCATTTTCTGCACTTGCTACTGTTGTTTTGTCTGTTTCCATAACCTTTTGGCTATCTTCTCAATCTCTGAATCAAATAATAGTTGAGTTGTTTTTTCTACTCAGGTAACATACATATACTGTTGAGAAATTCCCCAGCCATGGTGACAAAATTTGGTACTGTTATCGCTGCAACTAAATTAATACCAACTCTAGCAATGAAAATGTAGTTAGTGAAGAGTTGAGATCATTCCCACGAGAAATTTTAACGGTAAAGATTATACAAGTTCAAAGCTAAAACAAAATGGGGGGTTTTAGATCACGTAAATTTGAGAATTAAAAATAGCTGAAATTGAAAATTAACAAATATAATCAAATCTAAAAATTCAATAAACAATATCACACTAATATGGATCCTTGATATAAAATTCAGTCCACTAACAAGCATTCATTGGGGGATGTTTTCTCTTAAGATTAAATGAATAGAAACATGTATTCTAAACATTCTTATTATTCAATAACTTAGATACGATCTTACGTTTAATTGATTAATAGGTTTGAGAACTAAGAAACCAATGAACAAGACAACACATGTACAACATGCATTTAACCAAGTTAAGTATCTTCTTAGAATTTCCAGCTCTAATGTAAATATGGTAATCCTAATTGCTACTTACGATTACCAAAACTGAACATCATATCTTACTAATCTAATGATAAATTAAACAAATCAATTCTTAGTTGCGCACCCAAAATCAACCAATTCAATTGTAAAAAACAATTCGGAAGACACTCAATATTCATCAATGAAACAAACTTTATTTGGAAATCTCACACATAAAAGATGATAACATGGTTTCCTTCAACTAAGAAGAAGAATTTAACTACTCATAACAAAAGTGAAAATCAACAAAGAAATAACAAAATACAAAGTCTCCATCCCTAGTCTTTTCCTAAAAAATTGAAAACTCCTAAACAAAAACACTACAAAAATGTAAAACTCCTAACTATGGCTTAACGAGAATAGTAACAAATATCTTCTCTTATGCTCTTCAATCTCATCCTTTTTCGTGATCTTTAACAAATAATCTTTCCCCTATTCAGGTTGCAAATCCCCATCAATAAGATAGCAATCTGATTCTCAAGATCATAAAAATCTTAGGTGAATTAGATGTGAATTTGAAAATAAATTCTGCAAATATTCTTTGTCCTTGCACTTGCCCACACTTAGTCAATGATTTTTCTGCCAATCTAGAATTTCGGATTATCTTTGCTTTCCTTTTATCTTTTTTATTCAATTTCATCTCTCTAGTGTCAAAAATCATCTGAGAACAATTAAGAAACAAATCCATCACTTTTTGAATAATAATTTCAACACATTAAAGAGATTTATATACAAAATGAGCGCAAAATGACAACTTAACATGCCAACATATATCACAATAGATTAATAAGTCACTTACTTATTTAGCTCAATATCTCCTCAATCGTCAAGCTAATTTAGCCCACCAAGCACACAAGGATAAAGCATACTCCAAGAATAAGATGAAAACATAAAAGGGTTTTAACTATAAGATGGATACAACAATATTTTAGAGTGACAAAGTGTATAATTTTAACAAACTCTCAAAGTTAGAAGGGTTATGTATGGGTGTCGATGGTGAGAAGAAGAAGAAGAGAGCATGTTTCCAAAAACAAAAGAAAAATGGTCTTTCATGTGTGGAAACTGTGGGTGTAGGTGTGTGGTGAAGGAGTGGCCACTTGTCATGCTAAGATTCAAACAATATGTCTCACAGTTCAACTACTAATTGTCACCTGATGATTAGTCCATTTGTCACCCAAGTATACCACCATTTGTCACTCATTTATTCAAGTCATTTATCACTCTATTATTAATGCCACATGTCACCATTTTATAGGCCTAGTCATTCTAGATTCCCATGTATCAATTTGTCTTGCCATTTGACATTTTTTCTAGACTAAGTGCACATATCACTTCATCAATCACCCAATTGTAACAAAAAATTCCCAATTACTAATTATAATCCATCAAGACAAAATTCAAGACATAATTAACACAAAGGTACATCATAATCAGTTAAAACCTTTCATACCTCTGGGTATGTCAATTGAGTGCAATACTATCTTTAACATGTCTCTAAATCATGATTCATATGTGTATGTGAATATGATGTATGCAAATGAAATGCACTTCATGTATTCTCATATGATATGACTCAATCTAACAGCTAAGTCATTGAGTGTAGAAATGGGTTATTACAATTCTCCCATTTTTAAGAAATTTCATCCCCGAAATTCTTACTTGATTGGTTAAACAAATGAGGGTACTTTTTTATCATATTCTCTTCAGCTTCCCATGTAGCTTCTTATCTCGAATGGTTCCTCCAAAGGATTTTCACTAAAGGAATTACTTGCTTTCTTAACTTCTTAGATTGATAACCAACTATTTCGATCGGCTCCTCTACATAACTCAAATTAGTTGCAATTTTAACTTCTTGTGCTGGCAATATATGCATCGCATCTGATCGATGCCACTTAAGCATACTAACATGGAACACATTATAAATCTGAGACATCTCTAGTAGTAATGTTAACTTACAAGCCAATGGTCCAACTCTCTGAATAATCTTATATGGACCATTGTATCTAGGACTTAACTTACCATTTTTACCAAATCTTAGCACTCCTCACCAAGGTGATATTCTCATAAACACCTTATCTCCTATTTGGTACTCCATATCTCTCTGGTGTTGATCTACATAACTTTTCTACCTGTCTTGAGCCGCCTTAATTCTACTGCGGATTAGTTTTACTTTATCAATAGTATCTTGAATTAGTTTTAGGCCTTCAACAATCCTTAGACCCTCTTCATCCTAATACAAAGGTGAATGACATTTTCTATTATACAATGCTTCATATGGAGCCATATCGATACTACTGTGATAATGATTATTGTATGAAAATTTAATAAGAGCTATTGATCCTATGCTCCTTGGGACTCCAAAACATAGGCTCTAAGTATATCCTCAATAGTCTTAATAGTTCTTACACTCTAATTGTCTGTCTGAGGATGGAATGTTGTATTGAAGTTTAACCTCATACTTATTGTTGTCTGTAAAATACTCCAAAATCTAGAAGTAAACATGGGGTCTCGATCAGATACAATAGACAATGGGACTCCATGAAATCTCACTATTTCATTAACATCCCCATATGGCATCATGTTTCCTCGAAGTCTTCGACAAACCCATAATGAAATCCATTGTAATCATCTCACATTTCTACTCCGGAATAAGCAAGGACTGTAACTTCCCAACTGGAGCTTGATGCTCTGCCTTAGTCTGTTGATAAGTTAAACACTTAGCAACATACCCTGCCACTTGCTGCATTATCCCTGGCCATCAGAAATATTGTTTCAGCATATTATACATCTTGGTAGTACTAGGATGTATAGCATAAGCTATTAAGTAAGCTTCCTCCAAAATTTCTTCCTTAGCTCATCCACTTTAGGTACACATAATCTCTACTACAACTACAATTCATCATCTCTCAATTCAAAATCAAAACTCAGATTCTGTTTCAACTTCTCTATAAGCTTCACTAGTTTTGGATCCTTATTTTGAGCTTTTCTTATCCTTTCATGCAATACTGATCTAGGCTTCATTCTAGCTATCAATGCTTCATTCTGTCCCAAATTCAACTCAACATTTAATGCTCTTAATTATACTAAGTTTAGTAACCTTGATGTCTGGATCTGTGCCATACTACTATTGGATTTCCTACTTAATGCATTAGCTACAATATTAGCTTTACCAGGATGATATTCGTAATGCAATCATAATTTTTATGCAGTTCAATCCACCATCGTTGTCTCATATTCAACTCCTTCTAACTCAACAAATATTTCAAGCTTCTATGATCAGTAAGTATCTGAAATGTCTCACCATACAGATAATGTCTCTAAATCTTTAAAGCAAACAATACTGTAATAAGTTATAAATCATAAACCGAATAGTTAAACTCATGAGACCTTAACTGTCTTGATGTATATGCAATCACTCTACCATACTGCATCAATACACATCCTAACCCTTAGCGTGAAACATCACTATACACAATATATCCTCTAGATCCTAATAGACATCGGTGTTATAGTCAATCAGTGTTTTAATTCCTCAAAACTCCTCAGACATTCATCAGTCCATCAGAAGAGTACATTCTTCCTTAGAAGCCTTTTCAAAGGGGCTGAGATTAATGAAAACTCCTCGACAAACCTTCTATAATATCATAATAACTCAAGAAAACTCCAAATATCATATACATTCCTAGGGGCTTCCCACTTCATTATTGCCTCAACTTTCCTTGGGTCTACTAGTATGCCCTGTCCATATACTATATAACCCAAAAATACTACTTGATCTAGCCAAAATTTACACTTATTAAACTTGGCATACAATTACTTCTCTCTCATTAGCTGTAAAAATAACTTCAAATGCTTAGGGTGTTCTTCTCTGCTCTTCGAATGTACCAAAATATCATCTATAAATACAATCATAAAACGATCTAAGTAAGGTTGGAACACTTTATTCATTATTGCCATAAAAGTTGTCAGAGCATTTGCCAACTCAAAACGCATCTCCAAAAACTCAAAGTACCCATATTTGGTTATGAATGCACTCTTTGGCACATCATCTTCTACTATCTTCAACTGATAGTATCCTGATCTCAAATCTAGTTTAGTACATACCTGCGCTCCTTGTAACTGATCAAATAGATCATCAATTCTCAATAATGGATACTTATTCTTCATTGTTACCTGATTCAACTACCTATAATTAATACACAATCTCAAGGTCCCATCCTTCTTTACAAACAAAACTGGAGCTCCTCAAGGTGACACATTAGGTTTGATAAAGCTCTTTTCCAACATTTTCTGCAACTCAGTATTAAGTTCTTTAAATTCCATAGGTGCCACCCTATACGGAGGAATAGATATAGGAGAAGTACTTGGAACAAGATCGACAGTAAACTCTACCTCCCTATTCGGGATAGTCTCGGTAATTCACTGGGAAACATAATCAGGAAATCCCTAACAACAGGAATATCCTTTACTGTTTGCTCAATTTGAGTATTTATTACATAGACTAAATAAGCCTCACATCCGCTTCGAATCAATCTAAGGGCACTCGTTGAGAAAATCAATCTGGCTAGCACTGCTTGACTAACACCTTGGAATATTACTCTTGACTGTGTAGGAGATTCAATAATCACCTCCTTGACATAGCAATTCATTACAGCCCTATGCACAGCAAGCCAGACTATGCCTAGAATAAGCTTTATCTCTCTTAACTGTAATACTATCAGGTCGACTTCCAACTCTACCTGATCAACCTGAATCATACACCCTTTATAAATTTCACCACTCACTATAGTACTACCTATCGGAGTACTCACCTCTAAGCCACATTTCATCATTTCTCTCTTACAATGTAGTTTAGATGCCAGGTGTTGTGTAATAAATGAATATGTGGACCCTGGATTTAACAATGCAAATGCTTCAAAATTAAAGACATATAATGCACCTGTAACAACATCAGGAGAATCCTAAGCTTTTTATCTGGTGATGGCATAGATCCTATCCTGAGACTGTGATTGATTGCTCCGCACCTCAGTCCCCGTCCTGGCAACACTAGGACCTACTAAATTTGTTCTACCTTTGCCTCTGCCCCTCTATCCTGTACCACCAGCTCTACTCTATTGAATAGTCATCTCAGTCACTGCTTCTCCTCTCACACCAGACTGTGCTCCCAAAATAACAGGACAATCTCTAATTTGATGCTCAAAAGAGCCACATCATAAGCAGGCTTTCGATATCTTCCAACATTCTCCACCATGTCTCTTACCATAGTGCTCCCAATTATACATCTGTTGTGCCTACCCACTATAGGTTTGTCCTTCAGACACCTAACCTTCACCATAATAGATAAAGCTGCCTCTTGGCCTAAACCCTAATGGTCTTGATCTTGGTGGTGATCGTAATGACCTATTATGGCGTTTACTGAATCTTTTACTAGAATCAACTTAGAATTCTCTTCAGTCTAAACTCTTGCATGTACTCTCCTCATTCATCCTTCAATAGCTGCTCAATTTGGATTGAGGCAGCTCTCAGCTTGGTAAAGCTACTCAAATTGGTAATGGCGAACCTCGTTCTGATCTCCATATTCAATCCATCTTCATACCGCCTACATTTGTCTTCCTCAGTCAAGATTAGAGCCGTAGCATAGCCCAATAACTCATTAAACTGCACTTCATACTTAGCTATAATGAGGTTCCCCTGTTTCAAGTCAAGGAACTCTTTCTTCTTTCTGTCCAGGTATATCTTTGGCATGTAGTTCTCTCTGAAGACACTTAAACAGTCTTCCTATATCAGTCTGTAAGGTCGGACCGAGCTATCAAGAACAATCCTCCACCACTAGTAAATTGAGCCTTGTAATAACGAGACGACATAATCAAACCTCTCGTCAGATTGGCAATCCATCTGGTCCAATATCCTTTCTGTCCTCTCTAACTAACTCTCTGCCTCAGCAAGGTCTATACTTCCGTAGAAGTCTATAGCCCCCTGCTTCTTGAGTTTGTCATACCTCCTTTCTCTCCTCTCAGGAACTCTCTGAGGCATTTGTTTAGAATGGCGCATAGGAGACTCTCTATTGGCCCCTATTGACTCAAGGTCAACTAATTTGATGACTCGGTCTCTGATGGCAGTTGACTTATAACAAGCAACAATTGTGATCACTAAATAAATCTCTCTCTAAATGTCATGTCAAACTTCTCTTATATGTCCCTAAGGATGCCAAATCATGATTTGATACCAAAATTTGTAACATATCACTACCATAGAGCATACACCCAACATACCAGAGTATATCCGAGTGCATACCCTACTGGAATGGCACGTTAGAGCAATCACATACTTATTTTAAGGAATCACACACAACACACAATTTTAAAATGGTCAATCCTGCCCCATTTCATTCAGAAACAAATAGCATTCATTGTGTCATCAAAACTCTTAACTCATGTATATATACATTACATAATATGTGCAAGTTTACAATCTTATACAAAATTCCAACATGAAATGGGATGTTAGATCAAAATGTCCTAACTAGACTCTTCAGTGTTAGCTGACCAGACCTTTGAGCCATATTGTCCCCAAAATGCAGGTACTATATCTCTACTTTATCACCTTAGGAGCTAGAACTCCCTTGAACCTGAAAAGAAGTAATCTTAAAATTTTGATGAGTTTGCGAATTCAGTGAGTGAACCATCATTGATGTCCTCACTCATGTCAGAATATAATAACAAATGCATGGTTCAATTTACTAAATACATCATACAAACAAACAATTCAATCACATCATATTCTACATCGATTCAAACAATTCAGTATTTTACCTCAGTTCAATAAGGAATGTTAGAACAATTATTTATTACATATAAGGATGCATATGCAAATGCATATATGACTCCACTTCATTTTTATTTTGTTATGAATGAGTGCCTATATTGTCTCATACCCGTCGCAGATACTGAGCTCATTTATGTCCTGTATCTATTACAGATACCGGGCTTATTGTATCTGAGCCTGAGGCTCTTTATCACATCTCTGAGTTTAAAGCTCTCTTTCACACTTTGGCAAGTTCGATCACAACGCCTTTATCTAATCATGCACTTTGATGTATGAGTTGCAACAATTCACATTTCACGCTTTCAAGGCCATTCCCTCAATGTATTCATATCACTTATCAAGATCTTCTGATCTAAGTCTGGAATTCATCATTCAATTAATCACACATTCTATATTCACATACAATCAGAGCACTTCCAATACATTTTCAAATATCAAACTCCTCGGATTATCAATGTCTAGAATTATCACAATCACATAACCACAATTCAATAACTGAAATTCAAACAAAACAAATCAATTAGAATGAGAGAACAACTAGGTTGGTTCACATAATTCAAACAGAATTACATATATAATTGAGATTGCACATCTAAGTTAAACTCACAGTACGCTCCAATAAGCTATTGCTTTGACGATCCAGCAACATCTGGGTGCTAATGATTGACTTAAGCATTTATAGTCATGCAATACACTGAAGGTACACACATCATTAATTTATTCAATCAAATGAATATATAGTCATGTACATATATATGTTTCATGTTCCATGCATGCTCAACTGACTTTCTGAGTATGTAACTTTGTGCAAAGATCTTAATCCATCCATCATACATTTATTCAAATTCCCATTCATACTACGTTCATGCTTCAATATTCATTCACCTATTTAGGTTCATCTTGGCCCTAATCAACTTCAAAGACACCAAATTAGAGCGACTTATCATCGTTTGTTTTAATAATTGCACAAAAGTAAGCTCACCATTCCAAGGCACTGTCTCCCCCCTGGATTGTGACAGAAGCTAAACATCCAGGCCATGATCACACATTGAAGGCCGTGATCGTGACAGAACCTAAAATGACCAGGCCATGGTCGTGCCCTACATTGTTCCTTCACTCTTCCATGAATTCATCAACCCTAAAGACATATCAAACACTTCCTACTTTTCACAATTCATACCTTCATATGCACCTTCAATTCATGAAAATTAAACTACCATATTAGCTACATAAATCTCATCAAAACCCTACTTATTTGGCCATTCACCATATATCATTATACATGTAACCCTAACTTTATCAAATTCAAGAATACTTCAATAACATCCCCCTTTAATATAACCTCACCCTTTTTTATACTTCAAATCTCTACCTAAATATGCAATCCACTATTTTAAAGTGTCAAAATCAAAATAAAAACCCCCCATTCATCCATCAAATTCCAACACAACTTTGTCATCAATACTATATGCAATACATCTCAATTCAGTCGTCATTGATGTTATGCTAACATATATCACAATAGATTAATAAGTCACTTACTTGTTTAGCTCTCAATCTCCTCAATCATCAAGCTAATTTAGCCCACCAAACACGCAAGGATGAAGCATACTCCAAAAACAAGATGAAAACATTAAAGGGTTTCAACCACAAGATGAAGACAGCAAGATTTTGGAGTGACAAAGTGCAAAATTTTAGCAAACTCTCAAGGTTGGAAGGGTTATGTATGGGTGTCGATGGTGAGAAGAAGAAGAAGAAGAGAGCATATGACCAAAAACAAAAGAAAGATGGTATTCTGTGTGTGGAAATCATGGGTGTAGGTGTGTGGTGAAGGAGTGGCCACTTGTCATGCTAAGCTTTAAGCCATATGTCTCACATATCAACTACCAATTGTCACTTAATGTTTGGTCCATTTGTCACATAGTTTCCTAAGCCATTTGTCACCCAAGTCTACCACCATTTGTCACTCATTTATTCAAGTCATTTGTCACTCTATTACTAATATCACGTGTCACCATTTTATAGGCATAGTCATCCTAGATTCCCATGTATCAATTTGTCTTGCCATTTGACATTTTTCCTGGACTAGGTCTACGTATCACTTCATTAATCATCCAATTGTAACAA
Source organism: Erythroxylum plowmanianum (assembly GCA_025531925.1). Classification (NCBI taxonomy): domain Eukaryota; kingdom Viridiplantae; phylum Streptophyta; class Magnoliopsida; order Malpighiales; family Erythroxylaceae; genus Erythroxylum; species Erythroxylum plowmanianum. The sequence goes on from JANVCQ010049164.1 coordinate 18,035, forward strand.
AAAATTCCCAATTACTAATTAGAATCCATCAAAACAAAATTTAAGATATAATCAACATGTAAGTACATCATAATCAGTTAAAACCTTTCATGCCCTAAGATATGTCAATTAAGTGCATATACTATCTTTACAATGTCTCTAAATCATGATTCATGTGTGTACGTGAATATGATGTATACAAATGAAATGCACTTCATGTATTCTTATATGATATGACTAATCTAACAGTTAAATACTTGAGTGTAGAAACGAGGTATCACATTTACCCTTTTTTACTGTTAGGATCCATAGCACTTTCGTTAGAGAAAGCTAGTTTTACATGAAATGACTTTTTTAAAGTTGTCCCCTCCAAAAATTTTGGCTTATTGTTCTCAATCTTAGCAATGGACCTCTGTCACTGAAGTCGCCTTATTTAGTTTAGGTTAAGGGTACTAAGTTTTTAAGGGTGTTTTACTTGCTATCATTACTAGGGTTGTGGCAATCATGGTGGCACTATAAATTTACATTGTCTACTCTAAAAACTCAAAACTTGAGATTCATATATTTTCTCACAAACTTGGGTGAATTCTATTTGGTGATTTTTTTTCCTAAAATTTCTACCTTCTGCTGGATTCTAGGAATTCCCTGACCCCCATTCCTAAAGTTGGTAGCATAGTTAAAAAAAACATCTTTCTCTACCTTCTATTAGATTATGGGAATTCCCCCTCATTCCTAAAGTTTGTAATATGTTTAAGAATAAAAACATAAGTTCCTAAATTTGATGCTGATGCTAAATGCTCTTTCACAATTTTTAACTTCTTTTTGACAGTTAATAATAGGCATAAGTCAAATACAATAACATTAATGGTTGCAATTGGCAGGAATGGTTCTTTATCCATCAACATAATTTGGTCAGCTCTAACCAACAACAAGATTCCCTTATTGATTTGATCTTGGACCACATTCTTGAATCCTCAACATGAATTTGTCGGGTGGCTTTACGTATTGTGATATTTGTAAGGATTTTGACTTCGACTACTACTAAATCGTAAGAATTTGTCTCTATAACATAAGTGCCAACTAAATTCTTCTTGCAATGTTCTTCTTCCGTGAGAGGTTCTTTGTATTTACAGACTTTTGCTAGCAGTTCATAAAAATCATGAAAATTCATGCCTTGGAATTTCTTCTACAATTTAGTGTTTATCCCTCTTTGAGCTAACTTCACTTATTCAATTTCTGAAAGCATGATCTAGCATCGACATCTTATTTTCTTAAAATGAGTGATGAACATATTAGCAATCTCACCACTCTTCTGAATGATCCTTGACAACTCAATTATGCTAACGTTAGGCTCAGTCCTAAAAAACTAATAATGAAATAATCTTTCTGTTTCAGCAAGGAAAGGATATAATTCCTAAGTAATAAAGCATACATGGAGAAAACATGGTAATGAAGTTAGAAACATCTTGAGCTTAAATTTTTTTAATTAGCTAATTCTCAACATTTTATGGTGAATCGAGCAATGTGCTAAATGATCAATGACCATCTTCACCAAAAATAAGTTAAATTTAGGATTTTTTAACCACGAGGATAAAGATTCTTATGATCAATTTGTTTCGAGTAAGGTTTGTGGAATTCTATATGACCAAGCTATCTCAAACCAAGCTTATATTTTCTTAAATAACTTCTCTCATGACTTCCATATAGACTTGTAATCTTATTTGAAGTGGAGGAATAATAGGATTGCACTTTGCAGTTGCAATGTTACCCCCTAAACTTTATTGTAGGTTTTTGGCTTCAACTTACATACCAAACCCGTGCCAGCCAAAATTTGGGGCCTGACCACCTATTGGCCATTTCTAGGATTAATGTGTAGAGGTGCCCTAGGAATATCTTCTCTTTTATGAGGAGGGATGTAACTTTTGTCTACAAAGGTAGTGTTGGCCCCTAAAATATTTTTTAAAATAAGAATGATTAGATTAATTTGAGGTCTTGCTAGATTAGATTATGTTGGAATTAATTTGCATGTTAATGTGGGTAAGATGGTATGACATAGGTTAAGGGAATTGAAGTTCTAAGGTAGCAAGAGTGTGTAAGGGCAAATTTGGCAAGTCCCTTAAGTTTAAAAACCATAAGGCATTAAAAGAAGGGCAAGGTGGGCTTTTATCATTCATTAAGGGTAAAATGGGAAGAAAGAAGTGTTGGTTCCTTACTTAATAGGGAAAAAAAAACAAGAATGGGAGAGAAGGAAGTGAAATAACAAAACCAAAGAGAGGAAGAAGAGAGGTTTCTGTGGTTAAAAGGAAAGAAGAGAGTTGAGCTAGGATTTCATCTTTTCTAAGCCTTCTGGGGAGATTTTGGTGTTACGCAAGAAAGGAAAAAAATAGAGGAAGATAAGAGCTTTCACCAAGCATTTCTTCATTTGGAGAAGATTTGAGGTAAGAGCATTTTAAGGCTTTGGATTGTTGGAAGGGTCTTGGTTTCAAGAGCTTAGTAAATGCATAGGTTTAAGTATTCTAGGATCAATTTCTACATTAGTTTCTTTGGGTTCTCATTTGGAAATTTCTATTGATTTGGGAATTGTATTTACGTTAAAAAGGGAATCAAGAAGGACAAGAGGAGCAAGAGGAGAGGCACATTTAAGCAACTTAGCAGCAAGAAATTCAGGTGGGTTACATTTTTATGATTAAATAATAAGCCATAAATGTCTCTTTCAAGAAGTGGAAATAAATGAGTTTCAACTACGTCTAAATGTGCATTTATTGTTCTTTGAGTGCTTTTAAATTTTGCTACATTTTGTATCAAGTTCTCGGAATATGCCTTTTTGGGCAATATGTTTTACAAGTCATGAAATACATGTTATGTGGGTTTGTGGTGGTCCCTTAAGTTAAGTCAAGTGCACTTTAACAAATAGGCTTCTCCCGCCTACCCGCTAGTGGCATGGAGCTCCTTCATGAACTCCCATAAGTTCATGGCTACGCAAGACCGTTATGTGAAAATACATAGTACGTTCTGTTTTGGATCCACCCGAACCAATTTTGATGTTCTTTTGTGTTCATGATATGTTGACAATAGTGATGTATACATGTTATGCATTGATGTGAGTTTGTGCAATGAAGATGATTATTTCAATGGTTTTTGCTTGTTACTGATTATAAAATTGTTACCCACGGGCTTTAAGCTCACACCCCCCCCCCCACTTTCTTCCCCATAAGCAGGTGATAAGTAAGAGATTGGATAGTCAAGAGCCAAGGCATCACTCCACTTTTGAAATGTTTTTTTTTCTGTAATTTAAGCTAATCTTGTAAAGCAAGGCTTTAGTTGCATTTTGAGCGAGTTATTGTTCATGTATCTTTTGCATTTTGGGATTTTTGAAATAATGATGTATTGGGGCTTGAAATGCCCACTAAAGCTTTGTAAAATTTACTATCTGTTGATGCTGTTGGAATATGATTTCGTTTTTGCCCATGATTCTCAAAGTTATCTAAGGAAAAAAATTTGTGTCCTGACTTCAGGGAAAAATCCGGGTTGATCTAAGCTGATCTAGGCAAAGTTGTCTTCTAAAAAGTTGTAGGTCTTTCTTTTATCTTTCCAACGGTATATAGTATGAAATTTTTAGATTTCTAGGCTGAAAGTTATGGCCCTTATTATAATGGAAGATATATCGTCTATCTTTTTGCTTCCTTTGTGTTTTGCTTCTTCTGCCTTTTTGCTTCTTTTGTGATGACGTCATCTTCTTCTGTGTTTCTTCTATGATGACATCATCTTCTTCTGTGTTTTGCTTCTTCTGTGTTTTGCTTCTTCTGCTTTTTGCTTCTTCTGTGTTTTGCTTTTTTTGTCTTTTCGCTTCTTCTGTGTTTTGCTATCTTCTGTCTTTTGCTTCTTCTATCTTTTCGCTTTTTCCGTCTTTTTGCTTCTTCTGCCTTTTCTCTTATGCTGTGTTTTGCTATCTTCTGTCTTTTCGCTTCTTCTGTCTTTTTGCTTCTTCTACCTTTTCACTTCTTCTGTGTTTTGCTATCTTCTGTCTTTTCGCTTCTTCTGTCTTTTCGCTTCTTCTGTCTTTCTGCTTCTTCTACCTTTTTGCTTCTTCTGTCTTTTCTCTTCTTCTTTCTTTTCGCTTCTTCTGCCTTTTCGCTTATTATGTGTTTTGCTATCTTTTGTCTTTTGCTTCTTCTATCTTTTCGCTTCTTCCGTCTTTTTGCTTCTTCTGTCTTTTCGCTTCTGTTGTGTTTTGCTATCTTCTGTCTTTTGCTTCTTCTGTCTTTTCGCTTCTTCTGTCTTTGTGCTTCTTCTGCCTTTTCGCTTTTTTTGTGTTTTGCTATCTTCTGTCTTTTGCTTCTTCTGTCTTTTTACTTCTTCTGTCTTTTTACTTCTTCTGCCTTTTCACTTCTTTTGTGTTTTGCTATTTTCTGTCTTTTGCTTCTTCTACCTTTTCACTTCTTCTGTGTTTTGCTATCTTCTGTGTTTTGCTTCTTCTGTCTTTTCGCTTCTTTTGTCTTTTTGTTTCTTCTACCTTTTTGCTTTTTTTGTGTTTTGCTATCTTCTATCTTTTTCTTCTTCTGCTTTTTCGCTTCTTCTATATTTTGATATCTTATGTCTTTTCGCTTCTTTTGTCTTTTTACATCTTTTGCCTTTTCGCTTCCTCTATGTTTTACTATCTTTTGTCTTTTCCTTCTTCTATCTTTTCGTTTCTTCTGTCTTTTTGCTTCTTCTGCCTCTTCACTTCTTTTGTGTTTTGCTATCTTCTGTCTTTTGCTTCTTTTGTCTTTTCGCTTCTTCTGTCTTTTTGCTTCTTCTGCCTTTTGCTATCTTCTAGTTTATTTTCGACCCTTTAGACGATAGAATCTGTCTTTAAGGTCTTCATGAAAGTTGTAGGTCTTGAATTCCTTTTTCAAACCATAGAAAGGATGCCTTGATCCAATATCGGTAGGGAAAGTTATAGTAATTTTCCCAATTCGTCTACTTTTTCATATGGTTTCATCCGAACCTTTCATCTAGTCAAAATTTGACCCTCTAGATGACAAAATCTACCTTCAAGGTCTCTTGAATATTTTAGACCTATGAGTCTTCTTTCAAACCGTCTAGGAGTGATCTTCATCTTACATCTCTAATCAAAGCTATGCTAATTGTCCTAAGGTAGGTACATTATGTTTGAGGGCTTACCACCATTGTGGGATGATGTCTAATACTGATTCAGGGAAATAACCCTATAGGATGATACGTTCACGTTTCATGACTCTGAATGTTGGGCTTGAAAATTAGGGTCCACCATTTTATAGTATCAAAGCAACTAGGTTTAGGAACATCTTGGGCTTTTGGTGGGTAGTCTAAGACATGAACTGAACATGCGTTATTTTAAGTAAGCAAATTGCATGGTTTTTTTAAAAATTGTTTTACATGATTTGAAATTATTTTACATAAACTAAAAGTTTTCAATGGTTTTATACTGAAGGAGTGAAAAATGTTGCCTCGAAAGAGAACTCGAGGAGCTGTGACTCAAACTAGCTCTCACCAAGGGAGCACGGATGAATCCTATGTCCTGCAAGATGCTGGGACACACCCTGCTTCTGATTCCGAGGCACCTAGTGTGCAACATGAAGTGCCACCACCTCCTCCTCCTATGTCTACTATGGACCCATGTTCCTTTCAAGCCTTTACTCAGGATTTCATATATGCGATGGGCCAAGGGTCACAAGCCCCAATGCAGGCTCTAGTAGAGAGGAGTGGCCAGTATGATAAGCTCCGCAAGTATGAGGTGGTGGATTTCAATGAGACTATAAATCTGGAAGAGGCTAAAGCATGGTTGAAGAGGATCGAAAGGGTCCTGATTCAGATAAAGTGCTATGATGAGGAGAAGCAGATTATGTGGTTAGCTTGCTACAAGGAGATGCTCTTCATTGGTAGGAAGCAGTGCCCCACAATCAAGTGATGCCTCCGGTGTTATCATGGAAAGATTTTATGGAAGTGTTCAGGAAGAAGTACCTCTCGAGGGTGCATGTACAAGAGAAGGATAGGGAGTTTCTGAATCTCACACAAAGGGATTTGAGTGTGAGTGAGCATGAATTGAAGTTCACCCAGCTGTCATGATATACGGCTAACATTGTGGCGAATGAGGAGGACAAGTGCCGTAAGTTTGAGAGGGGTCTTCATTTGGTGATCAAGGAGAAAGTCTTGATCCACACTTTTTGTGACTACCAACTGTTGGTAGATGCTGCACTCCAGGCTGAGAAGCTGAAGAATATCAAGAATGAAGTAAGCAGGAAGAGGAAGAATAGGGAACAGTTTTCCAAAAAAGGGGCAAGTACTCAAATGCCTGAGAGGGGTAGGAAGAGTTTCCACACACAGAGTGAGGTGGGGAGTAGTGCCCTTATTAGGAACAAGCAACCAAGGGCAACTTCAGTGCAAGTCTCTACTGCGAGAGGCAATAGCAGGGTAAAGAGGAGCAAGAACATGAACCCCCATTGTGAGCATTGTGGGAAGCTCCACAGGGGAGAGTGTTTCAAGTTACTTGGATCATGCTTCCAATGCGGAGAGAAGGGACACTTGATCAGAGACTATCCCTAAGTAACAAGGCAAGAGGGATCTCGATTGCAAGCCCCAAGGAGAGCAGAAACAGTGGGGACTAGACCAGTCACAGAGGTGGGCAATTCTGGAGCTACAAAGAAGACTATTCCTCCAGGGTGGCCAAGGGGTCAGGCACAGGCCAGGGTATTTGCTATGACTAGAGAGGAAGCTGTAGCCGCACCTGAAGTTGTCACGGATATGGCTCGATTATTTAATTCTGTAGTATATGTGTTGATTGATTTTGGCTCCACACATTCTTTTATTTCTACAAGCATGACATTACATGATGTTGATTTGATGCCATTGAGTAGTCCTTTAATTGTTAGCACTCCTCTAGGGAGGCAAGTGGTTATAAGTCAAGTGTATAGAGATTGTGAGCTTTTCATCAAGGGTACTCAACTAGCGGTGGACTCGCTACCCCTAGAGTTAAAGGGGCTAGATGTCATACTGGAAATGGATGTTATGGAAAAGTATCGTGTGAAGAGGGATTGTGGCCTTAAGGAGGTGGAATTTGATATGGGCAACGATGAGAAGGTGATTTTCAAAGGGGACAGGAAAATACCATCACTAAGGATTATTTCGGCCTTATTGACTGACAGGATGATGGGAAAGGGGTGTGAAGTCTTTTTAGCATATGTTGTGGACACTGATGTGAATAAAGGGAGGTTAGAGAACCTTCCAATTGTGAGGGAATTTCTAGACGTGTTTTCAGAAGATTTACCTAGTTTGCCACAGGTGAGAGAAATCGAGTTTACCATTGATTTGATTCCCGGAACCGCACCCATCTCTATACCACCTTATAGAATGGCTCTAGCTGAACTGAAGGAACTTAAGGAATAGTTGGAGGAACTGCTAGGGAAGGGACACTTTAAGACTGAGTTCATCACCTTAGGGAGTGCCGATTTTGTTTATTAAGAAGAAATGGAATATGGCGGATGTGTATAGATTACCGGAGACCCAACAAGGTGACCATTAAAAACAAGTACCCTCTGCCCCGAATTGATGATCTGTTTGACCAGTTGCAGGAAGCAAGGGTTTTTTCTAAGATTAATCTCAGGTCAGGATATCATCAACTCAGAATCAAGGAGTCTGATGTAAGCAAGACAGCTTTTAGGACCCGATATGGGCATTACGAATTCCTAATCATGCCATTCGGACTGATCAATGCTTCAGTTGCTTTTATGGATCTTATGAATAGGGTCTTCAGGGAGTATCTGGATTAGTTTGTCATAGTGTTTATCGATGATATTCTGGTGTATTCCAAGAATGAATGGGAATATGAGGAGCATCTCAGGATTGTGTTCTAGACATTGAGGGAGAGGGAACTTTATGCCAAATTCAGCAAATGTGAATTCTGGCTCTATGAGGTGATATTCCTTGGATATGTGGTTTTGAAAGAAGGGGTACATGTTGATCCAAGGAAGGTTGAAGCAGTGGTAAATTGGCATGCACCCTAGACAGTAACAGATGTGAAGAGTTTTCTGGGTTTGGCAGGATATTATAGGAGATTCGTTGACGGATTCTCTATGATAGCTACTCCGATGACTAAATTATTGAGGAAGAATCAGAAATTTATCTGGAGTGAGGAATGTCAGAAGAGTTTTGAGGAGCTCAAGTACAGATTGACCAGCGCACAAATCTTGACCCTGCCTGTGGGAGATAAGGGTTATACAGTATACAGTGATGCTTCGAGAAAGGGTTTGGGTTGTGTGTTGATGCAAAAAGACAAGGTAATAGCTTACGCCTCGCGACAGCTAAAGCCTTATAAACTGAATTACCCGACCCATAATCTGGAGTTAGCAGCAATAGTTTTTGCCCTGAAGATTTAGAGACATTATCTATATGGGGTTCAAACGAGGATTTTCACGGATCATAAAATCCTCAAGTATTTATTGAGCCAAAAAGAACTAAATTTGAGATAAAGAAGGTGGTTAGAGTTGCTCAAGGATTATGATATGTTGATTGAGTGCCATTCAGGAAAGGCGAATGTGGTAGTGGATGCCTTGAGCAGGAAATCCTCTATAACTCATGCTCAAACAGTTTATCTGCCGATATTGGAAGAGATGGCTAAGCTTAGGATAAGTTTGAAACAGGAAAATTTTGAATGTATTGTTGCTACTTTCAGAGTGAGACCGATACTCAGAGAGAAAGTTAAAGAGTTACAAGCACAGGATGCAGAATTGAGTAAGCTTTGAGAAGAAATTATAAATGGCAAGAATCTAAAGTGATAGTGAGGGACAATGGACTTATGGTCGTAGGGAATATACTTTGTATCCTAAATGTCAAGAAAGTAAAGGATGAGATACTTGATGAGGTTCATAATGCACCTTATGCCATGCACCCAGGTAGTTCTAGGATGTACAGAGATCTGAAAGAGCATTTATGGTGGAAAGGCATGAAAAGAGATGTAGCGGAATTTGTGAGCAAGTGTCTAGTGTGTCAGCAAGTCAAGGCTGAACACCAGGCACCATTAGGCAAGTTAAGGTCATTGTCCATTCCTAAGTGGAAATGGCAACGGGTAATTATGGATTTTTTGATGGGTTTGCCTAAGACTAGTAGGAAGCATGATGCCATATGGGTCATTGTTGATCGGTTGACGAAGTTAGCCCATTTTCTAGCAATCAAACAGACTGATTCTCTATATGTGCTAGCAAAGAAGTATATTGATAAGATAGCGAGACTGCATGGAATTCCCAACTTCATAGTTTCTGACAGGGATCCTTGATTTATTTCGAGATTCTGGGGAAGCTTACAAGAGGCTCTAGGAACCAAGTTAAATTTTAACACTGCTTTTGACCCCTAGACAGATGATCAATCTGAGAGGACCATTCGAACCCTTGAGGGAATGCTTAGGGCATGTGTGATGGATTTCAAAGGAGCTTGGGACGAGCATTTGCCATTGGTCAAATTTGCTTATAATAATTCGTACCATTCGAGCATTCAGATGGCTCTATGTGAAGCACTATATGGAAGGAAATGTAGAACTCTGATATGTTGGGATGAAGAAGGAGAAAGGAAACTGATAGGGCCAGAGTTACTTCCAATGACAATAAATAAGGTCAAGTTAGTTAAGCAAAGGCTTAAAGCGGCTCACGATAGAATGAAAAGTTATGCTAATGCACACCGAAAGGAGATGGAGTACAAAGTCGGTGAGAAGGTCTTCCTTAAGACATCTCCTTGGAAAGAAGTCATGAGATTTGGCAAAAAGGGCAAGTTAAGTCCAAGATATGTGGGTCCTTATGAGACTTTTGAGAGGATTGGACCACTGGCTTATAGGTTGACGTTGCCACCTGAATTATCACATATTCATGATGTCTTTCATGTTTTCATACTGAGGAGATATAGATCAGATCCCTCCCATGTCATTCAAACCACTGAAGTTTAGTTGAGAGATGATCTAAGTTATGAGGAGATTCTAGTGGAGATCTTAGACATCAAGGAAAAGGTCCTCAGAAACAAGACGGTTCAACTGGTCAAAGTCTTGTGGAGAAACCATTCCATGGAAGAGGCCACATAGGAGCCCTTGGAGGCTATGAGGGAAAAGCATCCACACCTCTTCAATGACTCAGGTAAGAATTTCGAGGACGAAATTCTTTTAAGAGGGAGAGAAATATCAGCCCTTGAATTTTTTTTTAAATTAAGCATGATTAGATTAATTTGAGGTCTTGCTAGATTAGATTATGTTGGAATTAATTTGCATGTTAATGTGGGTAAAATGGTATGACATAGGTTAAGGGAATTGAAGTTCTAAAGTAGCAAGAGTGTGTAAGGGCAAATTTGGCAAGTCACTTAAGTTTAAAAACCATAAAGCATTAAAGGAAGGGCAAGGTGGGCTTTTGTCATTCATTAAGGGTAAAATGGGAAGAAAGAAGTGTTGGTTCCTTACTTAAGAGGGACAAAACGAGAAGGGAGAGAAGGAAGTGAAATAACAAAACTAAAGAGAGGAAGAAGAGAGGTTTCGGTGGTTAAGAGGAAAGAAGAGAGTTGAGCAAGGGTTTCATCTCTTCTAAGCCTTTTGGGGAGATTTTGGTGTTGTGCAAGAAAGGAAAAAAAATAGAGGAAGATAAGAGCTTTCTTTTGAACCAAGCATTTCTTCATTTGTAGAAGATTTTAGGTAAAAGCATTTTAAGGCTTTGGATTGTTGGAAGGGTTTTGGTTTCAAGAGCTTAGTAAATGCATGGGTTTAAGTGTTCTAGGATCAATTTCTACATTAGTTTCTTCAGGTTCTCATTTGGAAATTTCTATTGATTTGGGAATTGTATTTACGTTAAAAAGGGAATCAAGAAGGACAAGAGGAGCAAGAGGAGAGGCACATTTGAGCAACTTACCAGCAAGAAATTCAGGTGGGTTACATTTTTATGATTAAGTAATAAGCCATATGTTGGGACCCGATCCGAAAACCGGATCCCAACTGGAAAACGAAGGAAACAAAGCGAATTCAAATTGGATAAATTG
>JANVCQ010049216.1:0-10881 GCA_025531925.1 Erythroxylum plowmanianum
CTGCAATCCTTGGTATAAATTATTTTTGACCGGTTTCCAAGGATCGATCTTAGGATCGAACGATGAGCCGCGATCAAGCATTCACTCTCTTGCAGCAAGTGAGTTACCATCAACTAGTGCAAGCTGCTAATAAGATAGAAAAACAAGAGATGGTGAAGAGAGAAAGGGCTTAGCGAAGGGGCTTTTCTAGGAGGTTAGTCCTCTGGTAAGTAGAGTCGTGAAGGTGTTTCCTCTGCACTGAAATTTTCTCAGAGATCTGTAGCTTGGGGAAGGCCACAAAACTTTCCCTTATCGAATGTTTCTAGTAGGGGTTCCTTTGTAGGCCAAGGTTCTAGTGTTCCAGAGTGCCCTCATTGCTCCAAATACCATTGGGGTACTTATTGGAGGGCTACAGTTGCATGTTTCCGATATGGCAACACTAAGCATCTGATAGTTAATTGCCCTATAAGACAGTCTTAAACATCAAAAGCTAGTAGGGAGGCTTCTCAGGCACCTGCTAGAAATAGAGGACAAGGTAGAGGTCGTGGAGGATCTAGTCAGATCAGACCTAATCTAAGTACTCATTCAAAAATTATTGATCAACTTGCTATAGCATCTACTCTAGCTCAAGCTTATGCTTTAAAAGGTCATGAGGAATAGGATGCATCTAAAGTCATTGTTGATACTGTTTCTCTTTTTAACTCTAAAATGAATGCGTTGATTGATCCTGGATCCACTCATTCTTCTATCTGTATTAGAGAAATGTCTGATAAAGGGATGCCTGTAGATCAGTTAGACTATGAGATTCATGTAATCAGTCTTTTTGGGCAGTAGTGTGTTGATTAATCAAGTCTATAGAAATTGTCATATAATGATCCAAGGAAATGAGTATGTTGCAAATCTAATTAGATTACCTTTTCATACATTTTATTTGATTTTAGGTATAGATTAGTTATCCAAGCATCAGGCAGTGGTTAATTGTAGTACTAAGATAGTTATGCTTAAGAAGCCCGATCAACCTGAAATAATACTGTATGGCATTTAGACTAGTTTTCTAGCAAGTATGATATCTATTATCCAAGTCTTAGGAACAGATGTGAAGTTTATCTAGATTTTGTGTTTAATTTTAAGAAGGAAGGTGGTAAATTGCAAGATATTCTAGTGGTGAGCAAATTTATATATGTGTTTCCTGAAGAGCTACCTAAACTCCCTCCTGAAAGGGAAGTGGAGTTGTCTATTGAAGTTATGCATGGCACTGCTCCTACATCTAGGGCACCATACAAGATGGCTCCTACTGAATCATAGGAGTTAAAGGTGTAGTTGTAAGAGCTACTAGATAAGGGGTTCATTCAACCCAATGTCTCACCTTGGGGAGCACCAGTTTTATTTGTTAAGAAGAAAGGTGGTAATCTTCGAATGTGTATCAATTATAGGCAATTGAATAGAGTTATAGTGAAAAATAAGTATCCGTTGTCAAGGATAGAAGATTTGTTTGATCAATTGAAAGATGTAAGAGTATTTTTAAAGATAGATTTGCGATTAGGATACTATCAACTTCGAATAAAGGATGTGGATGTTTTGAAGACTGCATTCAGGACCCGTTATAGACATTATGAATTCTTGGTAATACCATTCGGGTTAACTAATGCTCCAGTTACATTTATGTATCTAATGAATAGAGTGTTTAAGCCCTATTTAGACAAGTTTGTTGTGGTATTCATAGATGATATCTTGGTCTATTCCAAGAAGGAACATAATCACGTTCAACATCTCTGGATTGTGTTACAAACCCAGCAAGAAAAATAATTGTATGCCAAGCTAAGTAAGTGTGATTTCTTGCTTCAGGAAGTAGTTTCTAGGACATGTTGTCTCTTCTCAAGGGATTAGGGTTGATCCTAATAAAATTGAAGCAATTATTAATTGGAAGTTGCCACGGAATGTAACAAAAGTGAGAAGTTTTCTAGGATTGGTGGGTTATTATCACCGATTTGTGCAGGGATTCTCGATGATAGCATCCCCTTTGACTAAATTGCTACAAAAATGAGTGAAGTATGAATGGTCTAATAAATGTCAAACTAGCTTTGATCAATTAAAGAGAATGCTTACTGAAGCTCCTATATTGGTTCAACCCACTTCTAGTAAGGAATATGTTATGTTTAGTGATGCATCTAGAAATGGTTTGGGTTGTGCTTTGATGCAGGATGGAAAGGTAGTGCATATGCCTCTAGGCAACTAAAGTCACATGAATAGAACTATCCTATATATGATCTTGAGCTTGCAACAGTATTGTTTGCTTTGAAAATTTGGTGACACTACCTATATAGTGAAAAGTGTAGGATATCCACTGATCATAAGAGTTTGAAGTATATACGTACCCAGAAGGAACTTAATTTTAGACAACAACATCAGTTAGAATTGTTTAAAGATTATGACTGTATTGTGGATTACCATCTGGGTAAGGCTAATGTCATGGCTAATATCTTTAAGTTGGAAGACTATTTTATCATTATTAGTGCAATGGAATGAAAGGAGACTTACATCTGATGGACCTTTAATAACTAAGTTGAAAGATAGGTCCTCCTTGGAGCAAGAAATATGTGATGCTCAGAGAGTTGATGATAAGTTGCAACAACTTATCTTAGTTACTCGAGAGGCCAAACAACCTAATTTTTCTTAAAAGGAGATGGTGATTTGTATTATAAACATTGATTGTGTGTTCCAACAGATGATGAATTGAAGAGAAAGTTATTATTGGAGGCCCATAATATTGTCTTTATAATGCATCCTAGTGGGAATAAGATGTATCAAGATCTGAAGCATCGTTATTGGTGGTCTAGTATGAAAGGTGATGTTCTGGATTATGTATCCAAATGTTTGACATGTCAGCAATTTAAACTAAGCATTAGGTTCCATCTAGTTTATTACATCCTATTTCGATTCCTCGATGGAAATGGGATAATATTACCATAGATTTTTTCATGGACTTCCTCTCACTTAAAGGAAGCATGATGTTGTATGGGTGCTTGTGGATAAGTTCACTAAGTCTACTCACTTTTTGCATGTTCATCCAGATTATTCCTTAGATAGGCTTGCAAATATATATGTGAATAAGATAGTAAGGTTGGATGGGGTACCAGTATCTATTATTTCTAATTATGATCCTCAATTTACTTCAAGATTCTGGAAAAGTCTACAAAAGGCTTGGAGTAATCAAGTCAAGTTCAGTACTACTTTCCATCCCCAAACAGATGGATAATCTACATGGGTTATCCAAATACTAGAAGATATGCTTCAGGGTTATATGTTAGAATTCTCGAGAAGTTGGGATAATTATCTTGCACGGATAAAGTTTGCTTACAACAACAGTTACCATACTAGCATTGGCATGGCACCATATGAAGCTCTATTTGGTAGGAAGTGTAGAACTCTGATCTGTTGGATATAATTAAGTGAAAATAAGATGATCAGGCCTGATATTGTGAAAGATGTTGAATAAAAAGTTCAAGTTATTCAACAAAGATTGAAGGCTACCAATGATAGGCAGAAATCCTATGTTGACCTAAAAAAAAAGAGATATTGAGTATCAGGTAGGAGATAAAGTATTCTTGAAAGTATCATCATGAAAACACATACTTCAGTTTTGGAAGAAAGGTAAGTCCATGATACATCGGTCCTTATAAGATTCTTAAGAGAGTTAGACCAATAGCTTATCAATTAGCTCTTCCTGAAGAGTTGGCCAAGTTGTATGATATGTTTCATGTTTTGATGTTGAGAAGATATTGGTCAGATGATACACATAAGATTCCTATGCAAGAAATTCAAGTACAACCAGATTATACTTATAAAGAAGGACCTATATATATCTTAGTCAGGGAAGTCTGACAACTCCAAAACAAGCAAAAACTTTTGGTAAAAGTACTCTAACAACATTATGGACTCAAGGAAGCAACATAAGAACCAGAAGAGACCATGAGGGCTCAGTATCCTCAACTCTTTTGATCAGGGCTAGTTTGGTTAGTCCTTTAAAGGGGAGAGAATTATAAGGCCCCAAATTGTACCCTAGTTGGAATATTACATGTTTATGAAGTACATGTATGATAGGTGTTAAAAATTGTGAGATGTTTGAGAATTGCCTATGACTTCAATTTTGGTTTAATGGATCACACTTAATGATTTGGAATTAATTTTTATCATTAGAGAATTGAGGTATTAAAATGTACATTTGGACTAGGAAAATTGTCAAGTGGCAAGATAAGTTGGAAAATGAAAATTGGAATGACTAAGCCTGTGAGTTAGTGACATTTGATATAGTTGATGCATTGACAAATGACATAGTTAATAAATTGATAAGTGGTAGCAATAAGTGTGTGACAAATGGTTTAATATATTGGTGACATTTGGCAGCTCTAATGTGGGACAAATGAAGAACATGCATAGTGATATATGTTGTTACAACTTGATGACACCTAGCAATGGATGAGGCAAATTTCTGCCGGGCTTCATTATTTTTCACTCTCTCTACTGAAACTCTCTCATTTCCTCTCAACTTATGGATTTTTTGGGATCATTTTCTCTTGGAATCCTTGTAAGTTACTGCATCAAGAAAGCTACTTTATACTACCTTTTATGTTGTTATCATCTTAGTGTTATGATCATCTTACATTTACCTAGATTTCGGAAGTGTTTTGGTTACATAACGTTGTTTTGGTTAGTCCTTTGAATAAGGGATTTGAAGTTAGGAAGGTAAGGGAATTCTAAACTTGATAGCATGTATTAATACAAGTTTTATGATAATTGAATTGGCATGAAATATATGTTAAGATGATGATAAACAAATGTTGGAAAAATTATCCTTGTATGACAACTTCTGGTTTGGTTTTGATGTGTGGAAGATATTGATTTGTAAGTTACTTAAAGAAGGATTTTTTAATTGGTTTGGACATGAATTTGATGAGGTGTTGAAGCATGAATAAGGTAGAATTGAAGTGAAATTGATAGTCTTTGGTGAAGGTGTGTCGAAAGGAAATGAAGAAGTCAAGTTTTGGAAACAAATTGGAGATTGTGATTGAGTGAACCTTCGGTTCACTCATCCCACAATCGTGGGATTTATATGGCTTATTCCCACAGTCGTGGGAAGTACGTAGGAAGGACAAAAGATTGGTTTTGGGAAATTGTTGGACCATATATGGTAAAGGTACTTTATAATGGTTTAATTGGACTTAATTAAGGTTTAAAATGAACCTAGTTTGAAGTGGAATAAGTTCATTAAAGTTTGTATAAGATTTGGATTTTTAATTGAAGTAATAACATAAAGAAGTTGTTATTAGATAACAAAGTATCTAATTTTGTAACTTATAAGTTGTTAAAGGAATGAAGTGTACTTATGAAGACAAAGGTGTTTTAAATGATAAAAGTGATGTGTTCATTATGAATGTTTGAGAATTGGGAACTTAGGTGAGTACAAGTAAAGTGTAATTACTTAATATATTCATTGGTGAATTATTATAAATGCTTATGTTTATAAGGCATGATACGTTTGAGTGAGAATGCATGAGTTCAATTTGAGCACAAGGAAATGAATTCATACTTATGCATTATTTCACTGTCATATGATTATGATACTGTGATAATTTTGGACCATCAATTGTCCGAGGCATTTGATAATTGGGATTGTATTGGAAGTGTTTTCTAATTATGTGAATATACATAATGTTTGATGACTCAATACATTTAATGATGCTTTAATGCATATGTTTGAATTTATAAGGCATGTTAGGTTTGATCAAATGAATAAGGTTATATGTTACTACATCATTTACATAAAATTCTAAAATCTAAAATGGTTTGTTTTAAAACTGTTAAGTCTTAGTCGTGGGTAAATAGGCATGTCTATAATGGTCTGTAACTGCTCCTGTGACACTAAGGTGACTCCTAATTTTGACACTTCGGTGTCTCCTAACATCGACACTTCAGTATCTCCTGATATTTAACACAATAGTATCTTCTGATACTGAGACATAATTCTCTCCTATTCTGAGATACCAATCATGGTATCTTCTGTTTTGGTCCCGTTATCCACTTTTGTAAAAAAGATTAGGGGTCTAACTTATTTTTTAATTTGATACTTGTTCAGTTTTGATGAAAACAAGTTTTATTCGCATATAAAACAAGTTCTGTTTTGATGAAAGATAAGCTCTGGTTTGATACAAAACAAGTTCTATTATGATATAAGTCATATTTTGACCTGAAAGGATTATATCCTACTCTGATATTCAATTCTGATACTTGTACATTTTGTTCTAAAATTTATGAGATTTGTTCTGATGCAAAAATGTTTTGTATTGATTAATGAATCATATTATGTTATAAGACATAATGTTTGGATTACTTTATATTATGAACAATTAAAGATTGTTATGATATGATTTGAATATGTATATATGAATGTTAGATGACGGTTAGAAATAGTTTCCATGATTTATTATGTTTAATTATTCCCCACTAAGCTATATGCTCAGCACGGTGGTTTTGCTTTTGTGTAGGTTCTGATAAGAAGGTTAAAGACTGGGCAAAGACAACCGCAGAGGCTAAGAAAAATGTGTTTTGATTTGGAATTTATTTTGTTTTGAAAGATGTATATTTGAGTTTTTAAGTTGTATTTGACAATACGAGACAATTTTTATTTTGTTTAGTGGTTTTTAATAGCCTTATTACATGATGGATTATGTTTAAGGCATATATTTTGATAAGTTCACTATATATGATGTACATTATGGTTTGTTTACAATAACATTTAATGACATGTAATGTATGTTTGCTTGAGTTGTTGAAATGCATATAAGGAATGTTTGGGTATGTTTTGGATTCTTTTGGAATGTTTCAGTTATGTTTTGTGTGGCATCTGCATATCCTCCCAAGGGGTATATGGGTGTTACAATTTAGGGTTTGATGGTTATAACTCGAGAGAGAATAATCAGCCATAGGATAGTCTAGAACCAACACTCCATTGACACATAATCGGCTAGGTTAGCATTAATGATAAGTAAAATCCCCTTTCTCATAAGTTAGTAAATTCCTTCGGTTGATTTCTATTATGATTGCATATTGCTCACTTGTTAAATTCCGATTTGATTTGTTGAACCCAATACTCATAATTAGTTTCTATTGCATCTTTTATTTTCAATTTTATAATTTTCTAGCCTTAGATTTTAGGATTAGATTACTCTCCTTCCTCGTAGGATCGACACCTTTAATACTGCGCTACAAATTAAGTGCTCTGAATATTAAGGGTTTATAAGATTAAAACTTACCTCGATCAAGTTTCCATACTTAAAGGAATGTATCATAGAATTAATTGACCTCTTCTTCTCCTACCCAAAGAACTAGCTTGCCATCAATAACATCAATAATGGCTCTGGTTGTTGTTAGAAAGGCTCGACCTAGAATCAAAGGTACTTATATATCTTCATCTATATTAAGTATTACAAATCTACTGGGAAGATGAACTATCAATTTTAAATTCCTCAATGATAACCCTAGGATATTTAACAGATCTATTATTCAATTAAATACTCATCCTAGTGGGTTTAGGTTCCCTTAATCCCATGTTTTGAAATTATTTTGTAAGGCATCAAATTAATGTTATCCCCCCAAAATCAGCTAAAGCTTTTCTATTGAAAAATTGCCAATAAAACAAGGGATAGTAAAACTCCCTAAATCTTTAAGCTTTATAGGTAATTTGCTTTTTGAGATCGCTAAGCATTCCTCACTTAGTCTCACAATAACTAGCTCCTCTAACTTCCTCCTTATAGATAGTAATTCCTTCAAGAGTTTTGCTTACTTGGGCATTTTTGAATGAGTTTTAACAAAAGGTAAGTTAATATGAAGTTGCTTAAACAATTCAAGAAATTTATCAAATTGTTCATCCATATAATCTTTCTTCAACTTTACTAGATAGAGGATGGTAAGCTAAAATTCTTTAATTTTTGGACAATCACCTCAAGCTAAGAATACAAGTTTAGAAGATTCATGTCCAAATTTGAATAAAGGCTTTTATATGTAACTTGGAGATTCATGTCAGTTAACTGGTAAAAATATTATCTGAAAGACTACAGGGGAGTTTGCTAGTACCACTGAGAAAAATCTTAAAGAACATATGAAGGCGGTCATCCTTAGGAGTGGAAAGGAAGTGCAAGCTAATAGCAAGATCTAAAGTGAGGAGGATAATAACAAAAAGAGTCAAGAGAAAGCTAAAGATGTCGTGCATCCTCCAAAAGTTAAAGAATTCTAGCTTACCTTCCCATATCTAGTAAAGTTGAAGAAAGATTGCATGGATGAGCAATCTGGTAAAATTTTTGAACTATTTAAGCAACTTCATATCAACTTATCTTTTCTTAAAGCTCTTTCACAAATGCCTTAGTAAGCAAAATTCTTGAAGGAATTACTATCTAAATAGAGGAAGCTGGAAGAGTTAGCTATTGTGAGACTAAGTGAGGAATGATTGGCAATCTCAAAAAGCAAATTACCCATAAAGCTTAAAGCTCTATCCCTTATTTTATTAGTAATTTTGCAATAGAAAAGCTTTCGCTAATTTTGGGGGCTAGCATTAATTTGATTCCCTACAAAAAAATTTAGGAAAATGGGATTAGGGGAACCCAAACCCACTAGGATGAGTATTCAGTTGGCTGATAGATTTGTTAAATATCCTAGGGTTATCATTGAGGACTTTAAAATTGATAGCTCATCTTCCTAGTAGATTTGTAATACTTGATATAGTTCTCAGGGTAGGAGAAGAAGAGATCGCTTTTAAAACATCTGATTCCATGATACATTCCCTTGAATATGATGATTCTTATTATTTTATTGATATTAATGATTCTTCAACTTCAGACATTATGCAGGAAATTTTATCTAAAGACGTGCAGGAATTGTCTATTATTCAAAGTGAGAATAAAGATGAGGCCAATAAGCCTCTTATGAGATAGAAATAGTTCAAAAGAATTGATAAAGATAAAGAGATGAGGTTGAAAACCTCCACTAATGAACCGCTAGAATTGGAACTAAAGAAACTTCCTGATCATTTGGAATATGCATTTTTTGAGAAGAATCTAAAATTATCTGTAATTATTGCGTCAACTCTAAAAGTGGTTCAAAAAGAAAATCTTTTAAATATGCTTAAGGAGTATAAGAGGGCCATTGCTTGGAAGATTTCCGATATTAGAGTAATTATCTCTTTGTTTTGCGCGCACAAGATTCTGATGAAGGAGGAGTTCAAATTGGTGGTACAACCCTAAAGGTGGTTATATCCTTTTAAGAAGGAAGTTGTAAAAATATAGGTAATTAAACTCATAGATGCTGGTGCAATTTACCCTATTTCTAATAGTTCTTGGGTGAGTCTTATGTAGGTTATGCCAAAGAAGGAAGGAATGACGGCGGTACCCAATGAGAAGAATGAGTTGATTCCTATAAGAACCATCACTAGGCAAAGAGTATGTTTCAATTATAGAAAGCTAAATGATGCAAAAATGAAAGACCGCTTCATTTTACCTTTCATAGACCAAATGTTGGAATGGCTAGTTGGGCATTGATAGAATTGAATTATCTTATATTTTCTTATGTATTTCCATGTGATTCCAATCCTATTCAGTTGGATCCGTTTCCGAAACCCAACTCTTACATTGATACCACACAATGTTGAATCCCATTTTTAGAACCCAACATCCAGAAACCATTCATAAATGTGACTGTATTAACATGTAGGGTTATTTCCATGGAATCTCTTTAGCCATCATCAGTTCCCTCTCATAACATCTCAAGCCACCAAGGTGAACTCACACAGCAGAATCACAATAATCACAGTTGACTTCTTCAACACAATTGTAGCACTATGTCTCTATTTTATTTTGGAGAAAGAATCAACTCAATCGGAGTTCTATAGATGAAGATGTGCTTAAGAAACCAAAGTATGTTCATGGCCCAATCATGGTCTCCCAACTGTCTCCTCACTTTCTCTCAATCAAGATTTTTTAAAACAACTCCAAAAGATCCTAATTTTTATATAGATATAGATACATGTGTTAGGAAGCTATCACTTCAAGAATCACTTCAATCAGAGGTCGGACGAAGAAGTTATGGCCAAACGAATCCAATGTGTTCATGTCCTTACTCATATTGTACATGGCTTGGCGCAATTGCCATAACTCTCACTAAAGTTGTCAGATTGACTTCGTTTCTGGAGGTTTAAAAGAAGACTTCTAGATCTACAACTTTTATGAAGACTCTGAAATAAAATTCTCTCATTTGAAGGGTCAAAACATACAACCTGTGTGATTTTACACGGGCAGGTCGTGTAACCTTCGGGTGAAAATGTGCTCCTACGCCAGAAACACACGACCTGTGTGATTTTACACGGGCAGGTCGTGTAACCTTCGGGTGAAACAAAATTTTCACCCTCCAAGGCCCCTCCAAAGGATCATAAACCCATTCTATCATCCCTTTTACTCATAATCCTTCCAAATTGAACAATCCTAGCGTGATACCACTCCATATACTCGAATTATTCGGGATACATGTCTTTTACGACATCCTAAATTGTAATGATCATAACTATCAATTCCCATATCCAACAATCACATACTTCATATCGTTAGAAAGCTAAGAGGACAAGCTACAACTTTTATGAAGGAAACTTTGGCTAATTATTTCTATATTATTTCAGATTTTCCCTAGTTTCTGTTCATAAAATTTACCCTCATGAAAACTTGAAATTTATCCCAACTTCACTTCCTCTATTACACATCATTCATAACAATTCAACTACCAATTAGAATTCATCAAACTCTCAACCTCAATTCATTTGACTCCTCATATTCAATAACATCTCATCATTCACCAAACATCCTA
>JANVCQ010049247.1:0-10880 GCA_025531925.1 Erythroxylum plowmanianum
TAACACCTGACCACTTGCAGAAATGGGAGGATTCATTCCAGGAGCTTAGTTTTCCAATAGCATCGTTGGTAATTTGGGCCTTGAAAGCAAGTAAGGTCTCTCTATCTGTTACAATTCCAGCAATTAAAGGAAAGGAAACTGGGAGCTGAATCAATCCTAGCAGGAAAAGTAAGGACAGTATGGTGGAAGCAATTGCTTGGATCTCCATAGGTAAATAAGTGTCTTGAGATACTGAACTTATGATTGGTATAATAGCTAATTGCTTTGAAAATGATACTGATAATAAACAAAGCCTGTTCTCGATCTTCTTGTACCTTTCCTCATATGTTTAATATGAAAATAATTAAAAGATCAGTTTGGGGACAAGTGGATGCATATAATGTCTTTTGCAACTTTTGCAACGCTTAGAAGAAATTCTAGATGGAGTAATTTTGACTTTCTTCACGTGATCCGACAAGATATGACCCGTAATTGATGACAATAATTTGGCGGCTGGGCACTTGTTTTTCAAGGCTTTGTTAATTTTTTATGGATCTTGAGTTGCATGCGTGCTAAGAAAGTCAAAATAAAGAAGAAAAGTTCTTAATGAATTTGATAAGTGTGATTATCAACAATTATGTGAAGAAGACGAGAATCTAAAATATCTAAATTACTACACTTGCATTATGAAACTTATCATTTATAATAAAATACAATTTAAACTTTATTATTTCGAGGTATGTAAATTGAACTTAACATTTTTCAAAATGAATAAGCCTTTCCTTTTTTTTATTATACATTCACTTTATCTTTTTGATTATCTTAGTTCCTATATTCATAGTTATAGATATCGAATTCGTATCATAATTCATGAACTAGGGTAAGGGAATGCCTAATTATTTCTCGTAAACAAACAAAAAAATTGATGGAATTGAATACATGTTAGTTAAATGTCATATCAATATTGATATAATATTATTTTTATACTTTTTAAATAAAAGATAACCTAATGTTGTCTAATGAATATTTTAAAATTATTCAAAAAGTGATAACGCATGAGCGTAAGTCTGGCTTGTCAAATAAGATTCACTTTTTATTTAAAAATAAAAAAGTCACATTAGCATTGATGTGATATTTAATTGATAAAAAGTTAATTTTGTTAAATTTTCGACCAATTTAAGTTTTGTTAATGTTTTGAAATATTAAGATTCAATTTGAACATTTTGAAATATTAGAGCATATTTTATATTTTCTTGTAAACGTTAAAGTTAAAATATTTTACTCCTTTGTAATTTTATATAAACTTTGTTCGTAGATTGATGGATAAGTAAATGCAAAACTGAAATTTGCTTTTACTTTTTCTATCTGCTTAGTAATAGTAGTAATAATAATAAAAGTTAAGTGGGATTTCACTGGTCAACATGTTGTAGCTGACGTCCAACTCTCGCAGCCTAAACAGACGGCCAAAATCTGTTGGCATAGTATAGCTTGAGTTGTTGTTCCTCAGGTTTATAATCCTGAGAAAACTCAACTTCCCGACGTAGGCCGATAATATGCCAACCAGTTGGCTTTCGTATAAGTCTAGCTTGACGACTCTCTGATGCCTAACTCCGCATATAACACCTGACCACTCGCAGAAATGAGAGGATTCATTCCAGGAGCTTAGTTTTCCAATAGCATCGTTGGTAATTTGGGCCTTGACAGCAAGTAAGGTCTCTCTATCTGTTACTATTCCAGCAATTAAATGAAAGGAAACTGGGAGCTGAAACATTCCTACGAGGAAAAGTAAGGACAGTATGGTGGAAGCAATTACTTGGATCTCCATAGTTAAGTATCTTGAGGTACTGAACCTATGATTAGTATAATAGCCAATTGCTGTGAAAATGATACTGATAATAAACAAAACCTGTTCTCGATCTGCTTGTACCTTTCCACATATATTTAATTTGAAAATAATTAAAAGATCAGTCTGGGGACAAGCGAATGCATTTAATGTCTTTTGCAGCTTTTCCAAAAGAAGAACTTTCAGATCTCGTGATCCAACAAGATAAGGTCAATAATTGATGCTTGAAATTTGGCGGCTGGGCACTTGGTTTTGAAGGTTTTGTTAGTTTTTTATGGATATTGAGTTGCATGGGAGCTAAGAAAAAAAAACAAGAAGAAAAATTCTTAATGGATTTGATAGGTGTAACTATCAACAACTATGTGAAGAAGACTTTAACATATTCTAAAATATGTAAATTATTGCAAGTGCACATTTATAATAAAATACAATTTGAAAATCATCATTTTGAACACCATCTTGTTAGCATTGATGTGATATTTAACTGATGAAAAATTAAGTTTGTTAAATTTTTAATCATGTTAAGTTCAATGTTAAAGTTCGATTGAAACATTTCAAAATATTAGAGTTTATCCTATATTTTCTTTAAACGATAAAGTTTAAAGTATACTTTTGAATTATTTGTAATTTTATATAAACTTTGCTCATAAATTTATGGACAATTACAAAAGTGAAATTTACTTTACTTTTTATATCTACTTATTTTGACATTGATAAGAATATTAAGTTTGGTTTTCCATAACGTGTTTTGGTCGGATTTCATACAATTTAGAAATCTAAAGTGAAAACTTCATAAAGTCATTAAGATGTTAAAGACTAAAGAGTGCTTGATTGTTGATTATCATTATAGGGCGATAGTTTGATATCCTACTTTTAGTGAATCCTTCGTACCCTTCATTTAATAGATAAATGAAACTCATTCCTTAGTAGTAACTCTTTTTTAAAAATATTTTTAATACTAATTAATTAAATACAATTAATTAATTAAATTATTCTTAATAATTAATTAGTTACATTAAAATTATTTTAATTAATTCATTAATTAAAATATCAAAATTAAAATTAATTAATTTTTTATTTCTCAATATTTTTTTACAAACCAACTACTATTAATGATAATAGTAATCATTCATTCCTCTAAACCAAGTATTATAATTATAACGATAATATCTATTATCATTTATCATTATATTTATTCATATTCTTATTATCATTTCCTTATGCGAACCAACCATCGTTTAGCCGTAACTTATGTAACAATTCAACTCAGTTTTTAAACTTAATTCGAAATAATTAAACTTGACTCAAAAATAATTTAATTTATTATAATTATCTTTAAAATTTATAAATTTAAAAACTATAAAAATTCATAAAATTTAAAGATTAGTATAATAATTTGAAGTTATTTAAACTATAAAAAGAAAACAAAAAAGAAATGTTAATAATAATTTAATATTATTATTTATTTATTCAGTTGGGTGAGAAGAGACCCCTAACTAAAATTGGAGCCATTATATTTCCCTTTCTACAGCTCTTTCCATTGTGAGAAGGGCTCGTAAAGCATATGGCTTTTGTTTAGGACAAGTCAGAATCGCCAGTGGCCTTGAGAGATCTTACGGAACTTGATCCAACCCAGCATATGCTATACATTGAGTGCAGTGGCGCAAGGTGAAATTGTTTTACGGAAGTGATCTTTGGATGGTTTACCTAATTTTGCAGTCTTTTGGCAATTAGCAAAGAAAACAAGCAGAGGGTAATTTTTCTTGAGCGTAATTTATGAATTATAGAGAGAACTGTGGTATTCCCAATTATGTTTTTATCTATAACCCTAACTGTGCTCTTCTTCATCTCAGTTTTTTTTACTGAGCATGGAAGAAGATGATGTTAAATTAGGAACAAAGTCAGGAGATCTTAGTACATTAAAAGGATGTTTAACGTACAACCTGAAATTGATTGGTGGAGACTGATAAAACTATCGGTAATGGTTCACTTCTAAATATCTTACTGTTCGTTAATCTCGGTGAACTTTTTGTAAGGCCAACTTAATTAGTTTTATATATTCACTAACACATCCCCTCAAGTGAAAGTCTTTTGGGCTTGAAATTTGTACAAACTCACTCTATCTAATGCTGAATAATAAGTTGGTGGTAAGATTTAAACTCACGACCACTTGGTCACAAAGGCTCTGATATTATGTTAAGTGACCGTTTCATCACAATAGCTTAAACTGCTATGTAACGTCAACTTAATTAGTTTTATATATTCACTAACACTTTCTAAAATAACTGCTTAACGAAATGCTTTTATTCTAATTATGCATGTTTAGCTTTAGTTATTGCCGATATATCTATTACTTATTCAACTATTTGGGCAACGTTTTGCTCTATCATTGGTATTATAAAATGCACAGAATAAATGATTCAAAAATATTTACTGTGCCATCAATGTTGACATGCATATCTTCTCTTTATTTAAAATTTTCTATTCAACGGTACAACATTCTTCTTTGTTTGCCATTCAAGAATTACGATGTTTTTTTATGTATATCCTATTTTTTTTATTTGAAATGTTCTCTTAGCCTTGTGGTAGGACTATGATTTCATGAAGTATGGATCCTAATTCTTTCAAGAATGTGCCTGATTTGTCGCAATTCAACAGCTGCACTGCTAATATCCATCCATTCTCTGGGCAATTTTGTGGAACAAGACACCCTAACTTTGACAATTGTGTAAATTTTTTATGGATCGAATGATTTGTGTACCTGCATCTATGATTGTTTGTCGTGATGCTGATTTGCTTGAACGAATTTTATTTCCTCTCGTCTTCTTCCATTAGAGAATTCTTCAATGGTTCAGAATATTCATCATTCAATAAGTTTTTTCAACTTATATAGCATCACCAACGAACATGTCCTTTGGTAATTGGAAGAGAGGGAAAATGGTTTTTTTGACTATTTGAGACTCATAATTTAATATCCAGTAACCATTATTTTGGGTGCAGAATGTATCTAAAAACATTCTGATACAGCTTTTCTAAAAATTGTAAGGTAAAAACATGATCTAAAAGATAAAAGCTAGCCTAGTACAAGTATTTCTTCATTTGGCAAAGCACAAAAGTAACCAAATTGTCTTTTAGCAAAAACAGAAACTGATATCTTCAACAGCTGTTTAATTCTTCAGGAGACAAAATCCTGACATTGTAAATCTACAAATCTGATTGTCAGCCATGGAAATGAGATGCTTGATGTACCAGCTACACGTGTGTTGTTTAACTCTAATAAAACTTGGTTACACTAATTAATCTTCTTGGAATATTGCTTCAGATTTTTGTTATTCTTCCTGCTCTGCATTTCTTCTTCTGTTCTGTTCTTCTTCATTCTGCAATTTCTGAATTTTTCATTGCTGCTTCCATCTACTCTTCATTTTCCTTTTTGCATTGCATTTCACTTATCAGAATTTGATCTTCATTCCTTCGATCCATGCACCCTTGAATTATGCCAAGTATCATCATTTTCAACTTCCATTTGCTCCTGAACTCCCTCAGCCTACCTTTCAGCCTTCTTTTCATCCTAATTTTCATTGACATTGCTAAATCTTCTACCATTTTCAACACTTCAGGATGCATAAGATAATTCAATTCAACAGCTCCTCCTTTGTCTTGTGGAACCTGCACACCTATCATCTTCTTTAGGGACTCAAACCTCCACCTTGGTAATGCTTTGGTGAATACATCCGCAAGTTGAAAGCTTGATCGACAAAAAGCCATCTTGATTCTTTTTCTTCAATCAATTATCTGACATAATGATACTTCACTCTCATATGCTTAGTTCTCATATGATCATATGGGTTTTCTGCTATTGCAATTGCTGCACTAGAATCACAATATATGATTACACATTTTCCTTTCAATTCATCGACATCCATCAAAATTTTCTTCAACCATTGTGTTTGTTTAGCAGCCATGTTAATAGCTACATACTTAACTTTAGCCGTGGATTATGCTACTACCCTCTGCTTCCTTGAACTCTATGTAAAGATACTAGTCCCCAAACTACAACAATATCCACTTCTACTTTTGCAATCATCATTTCTAGCATAGCTTGCATCACTAAATACATACAATTCCAAATTTTTTCTTCTTCCATACCATATACCATGATCAACCGAATGCTTCACATATCTCAATACTCTCCTAGCATACAATGCATAATGTCTCGAAGGATTATGATTGAAACCAGCTAAAATGTTGACAACACATGCAATGTCGGGTCTTGATGCACTTAAGTACATTAATGAACCAATCATACTTCTATAATAGGTTTCATCAAATTGCTCACCTGGTTTTGTAGCTTCCAACTTTAGCTGATGCTCCATAGGGGTTGTCATTCCACTGCTATCTTTCAAGTCAAATTTGTCAATTAACTCTTCAGTATACTTCCTTTGATGAATGAAGATCCCATCCTCCCTTTGTTGAATTTCTAAACCCAAGAAGTATCTCATCTCTCCCAAATCAGTCATTTGGCATTCTAATTTCATTGACTCCTTAAATTCTTCCACAAGCTTATCTTTTGTACCTATCACCAACAAGTCATCAACATACATTGAACATATCAATTTCCCTTCAGCACAAGTTTTAACATATAATGTAGCTTCACTCTTGCTCCTCTTGAATCCACTTTGTATCAAGTAGCTGTTTATTCTCAAATACCAAGCTTTTGGAGTTTGTTTCAAGCCATACAAAGCCTTTACTAACTTGTACACCTTCTGTTCTTGTCCCTTCTTCACATAACCTTCTGGTTGTCTTACATATACTTCCTCATCTAGCATTCCATTGAGGAATGCACTCTTGACATCCATTTGATGCACTTTCCAACCATTGTTTGCTCCTAAGGCCAATAACAATCTCACAGTGTCTAATCTTGTTACTGGAGCTTAAGTCTCTGTATAATCTATCCCATATTCTTGCTTATATCCCCTCACAACAAGTCTCGCTTTGTATTTGTTGATTGAGCCATCTGGATTCAACTTCTCCTTGTAGATCCACTTCGAGTCTACAACCTTGGCTTCTAGACTTGGTAAATCCACCAACAACCAAGTTCCATTCTCTTTAATTGCCTTTATTTCTTCATCTATGGAGCTCTGCCAAACTCCTTGCTTGATTGCTTGTTTGAATGTCTTCAATTTTGAACCTGCAAGTAAGGTACATTCAACAATTGTCAAGGCATCATCGGGTTCTTCTTCATCTACAACATTGTACCTAAAATCAAAAATAGGGTTAGTTTCTCTATAAATGGAGGCCAAGTCTCTTGTTTTGTGGGCACTATCTGAGCTTGAAGTTTCCACTTGTGAGTCTGAATTTGATCCACCATTATCAGAACTTGGTGAAGACTCCTCCTGAATTCCATCACTTCCAGAGTCATTGGAAACTTGCAGATCTAAGTGAATTGTCTCCTCGTGAGATTCAACACCACTTGAATTGCTGTAACTATCATCATCCTTTGCTATTGTCTCTTCAGGATCCACAGTATTCAGTGGAAATTCAAACTCCATTCTTTCATAATTCTTACCAACTTGTTCTTCCCATTTCCATCCTTCATTCTCATCAAATCTCACATCTCTGGATATTAGTATTTTTCCTGTTTTTGGATTGTAGATTCTGTACCCTTTAGACTCTCCACTATATCCCATCATGACTCCTTTGATTGCTTTCTCATCCAACTTGGTTCTTTTAGCTTCAGGAATGTGCATATATGTTATGCATCCAAAAACTCTCAAATGTTGCACCTTCAGTTTCACTCCAAACCAAACTTCAAATGGTGTTTTTCCTTCCAACGATCTGGTCTTCAATTTGTTCTGCATGTACACTGTTGTACAACATGCTTCAGTCCAGAACTTCCTTGGCACTTTCATCCTAAACATCATCAATCTAGCCACCTCCACTATGCTCCTATTCTTCCTCTCTGAAACTCCATTCTGCTGTGGTGAGTAAGCTACAGAAAATTGATGGAATATCCCTTCATTTTCGAAGTATTTCTTCATCTCATTTGAAACATATTCTCCTCCCCTATCACTTCTCAAGCATCTCACTTTATTTCCACTTTGACTCTCAGCTTCAACTCTCTATACCTTGAACAATCCGAACACTTGATCTTTGCTTTTCATAAAATAAATCCATGAGTATCTTGATGCATCATCAATAAACTCCACATAATACTTATTCCCTCTAGCTGATAGTGTATCCATTGGTCCACAAACATCAATGTGCACCAATTGTAACCTTTCTGTTGCTCTCCAATCACTTGTTGGGAAGGGTAAGACATGACTCTTCCCTTTGGCACAAGGTTCAAACACACTCTTCAACTTGAAGCTCAATTAAGGTAATCCTAAAACCAACTCCTTCTTCTGCATTTCGATTACATAATCGAGGCTTGCATGTCCATACCTCTTATGCCACAATTGAGTTAGTTCATTCATTGGTATTGCAGCAAATGCACCTTCAACTTCTGCTATCTTCAATGTGAAAACTCTATTCACCATAGGAATTTTATGTATCAGCTCACCTTCTGTATTAAAGATCTTACACATTCCTTCTTCAAAATGCACTTTATACTTCTTCTCCAAAAGCTAGCCAACACTTATAAGGTTTTGATCAAGCTCGGGTATGTAATAAACTTTCTCAAGTATTGTGTTTCCTGCCCTTGTTTCTAACTTTACAGCCCCCTTCCATGTAACAGGTAAAATATCTCCATTAGCTATTCTAACCACAGCATTAACTCCATCATTCTTTTCTACAAATGCCTCCTTCTTCTTTGTCATGTGGTTGGAGCAACCACTATCTATCAGCCACTCACTTCTCTTCGCATTAATCACTTCAAATTCACAAACATTGTCTGCAGATTCCATTTCTAAATCTTGACAAATTTCTGCTACAAATACACTCTCTTCGGTTATGTTTTTCTTTGATTCATTTTTGGTCTGTGAAGGTAAAAGTTGGGTACTTGACATGTTTGGTGAGTTGTTTTGAGAATTTGAATGAGCTTGGGGTTGGGAATATGGCACAAATTCGATCATCGAGTTTGTACCTTGAGAATGTTGGCTTGATTGGCTAGGCATTGTTGTTTGAGTGGTTTGATGAGTCTGATATAATGAACTTGATTGAGATGATTTTGGCTAAGTCATTTGAGGATAATAAACATAAGGTTGAGGGATCAACGAGGGTTGAGTCAATTCAGGTTGAAACATATGCGGTTGAGGTACTGAAAATGGAGTTATGCAAGGTTGAGCTAGTGGAGGTGGTTGATGGTTTTTAGGTTTTCTAACAAAGTGTGCTTGGTATATTTGTGATTCAGAAGAATGTTGGTAAGGTTGTGATTGAGATGGCATCAAGTTTGGTGAGATATTTGGTCTTTGTAGAGGATGTATTAGAGGTGGCTTGCCAAAGAGAGAACTTTGAGGGTTTTGCTATTCTTTCAGCCATTTTTCATAGCATACTTTTCTTGTATGTCCCCTTTTCCTACAAAAAATGCACTCAACATTGTCATTGTAATAGCATTCTTCAGCTGCATGATTATTCCTTCCACATAATTTGCAATTTGTGAACATGCCCCATCTAGTCATTCTTGATCCACCTTGCATTCGAGTGTCTTTGTTTCCAGGGTATTGGCTGGTGTTTTGAAAGTTTAAGTGAGGCATTTGTGAAAAGTATTGTGTTTGAGGATATATATGGCTCGGGTAGGATTGAATCTGAGGATAAGATGTCATATGGAGAGGAGTTTGATTATTATGCAACTGACTTGGTGAAGGCTGGTGTGTTTGAACTTATGCAGGTTTTGATGTTGAGTTTTGGTTATGAGTATAGCTTGGTGGGTTTTCTGGTGTCTTGAACCTTTCAACCCTTAGTGCATACTCTTCCCCTTCTCTTCTATTCCCATGTCTTTCCTCATGCATCTCCAAAACATTGAAGACTTGCTCCAAGGTGACTGATTCTGGATCATTTGTGAATTGCCACTCCATAGGTGATATACTTGCTTCAAACCTCAATGGCAATCTACTCAGAAACTTATCTACCAATCTTTTTGTACTTGTATTCTCCTCGAATTCCTTCACCTGCTGCACTAAATTTAAAAATCTAGCCTTTGCTGTTGACACACTTTCTTCATCCTTCATAGAGAAATTCTCAAAACTTCTCATGATTGCTTGTTTCCTTGGCCTCAATGTTTGAGCTGATCCCACATGTTCTATTTTCAGTGTATCCCATAACTCCTTGGCACTCCTACAGCTTGCATGCCTCAGTAAAATCGATTCACTTACCACAGATCTCAAGAAGACAAGTGCTCTGAAATCTCTATCTCTATCTTGGTTTAATCTTGTCAAATCTGCTTGAGTTGTGGTTCCAAGATCTTCAGCTACTCCTTCAGTCACTATATTCCAACAATCACTAATCCTAAGACAATCCTCCACTCGAAGAGCCCATGCTTTGTAGCTTTCTCCAATCAATACTGGTATATTAACCTGAACATTTTGTAAGTTCATTATTGGGGGATTCATACCTGTCATGGCTTTGTTTGGTCCAGACTAAGTGAATCTTGATGCTCTGATACCACTCTTGAAGGTGCACTTTTGAAGATTGAAGAATATACCTTCTACCAGCTACTAAAAAACAAGCCTTTCAGGAGCCTTGAAGACTTTCTGCTAACTGCTTCAACCACTGTTCATGTCTGCTCCTACACAATGAAGAATGTTGCAGCATGAATTTCAAAAAATTCTACTTGAATGTTTATTTTGAGATATGGGAATGTAATAGGTTCTTTCTCACAGGTTTTTTGTGTCGGACCCCGCTCCCGGAGCCCGACTGTCCCGGGAGGTGAGCCCTACTGAGGCCCATTCCTGAGACACCTGAGCTTGCTGAATTCCTAGACCTGACACTTGCTGCTAACTCACATTGGTGGTGAGCATACACTGATCCTGACTTAAATCTAAATATGTTCTTGAAACAACCCAAAAACAAAAGAAAACAACTTTCCCAACTATAAGTCGACTTACACTGACATACAAGTCGA